>CM059425.1:122008232-122246418 GCA_030390025.1 Squalus acanthias | reverse complement strand
ATCTCATCTGAAAGACGGCACCTCTGACAGTGCAACGCTTCCTCTGTACTGCACTGGAGTGTCAGCTAGATTTTTGTGCTCAAGTCTCTGGAGTGGAACTTGAACCCACAACCTTCTGTCTCAGAAGCAAGAGTGCTACCCACTGAGTCATGTCTGACACTAGATGGGGTAGCAATGGGAATTTTAAAGCTATTCAGCAAGGAATAACTTAAAAAAAAATACTTGCAGTCTTCAATGAGATGATACTATTCGATAGATTAAACTTTGTGGGGGTAATTTTGACTTTGGGCGATGAAAATCGGGAGAGATGTAGAACGGGTGGCTTATCTGATATCGCCCTTTTTACACGATCACCCAAGGTCCAAATTTGAATGCCATTTAAAAATTGCACCACTGCTGCCAACATGAATAGCGAACTTCATTCACTTAGTGAGCTTTGTCCGCAACAAGGAACCCCGAGTACATCTTTAATATAGAAAGAGGAGGTTCCTGGCAGTCAATCTTTTACTAACAAGTAATCTTGCTCTTCAGTGTTCTTTCTCAGGCCAACATCCCCAGCATCGAAGCTTTGACCACGCTCGATCAGCTCCGATGGACGGGTCACATTGTCCGCATGCCCAATACGAGACTCCCAAAACAAGCGCTCTACTCGGAGCTCCGGCACGGCAAGAGAGCCCCAGGTGGGAAGAGGAAACTCTTCAAGGACACCCTCAAAACCTCCTTGAAAAAGTGTAACATCCCCACCGACACCTGGGAATCCCTGGCCCAAGACCGCACAAAGTGGAGGAGAAGCATCCGGGAAGTGGCCGAACTCCTCGAATCTCTTCGCCGGGAGCAAGTGGAAGCCAAGCGCAAGCAGTGCAAGGAGCGCACGTCAACCCAAGCACCCCACCCACCCGCCCCTTCAACCACCGTCTGCCCCACCTGTGACAGAGACTGTAGATCCTGCATTGGACTCATCAGTCACCTGCAAACTCATTTTTAATGTGGAAGCAAGTCATCCTCAGTTCCGAGGGACTGCCTAAGAAGAACAAGTAATCGGATCTACTGTTTATTTGCTTGGCTCAACAACATCAGCTTCAAAGCAATGCATTCCATTTGATTAACCTCTTTTATGGGGAGGCGGACCCATACATGAGCTCATCAAATCTTGTGTGAATTCATGAAATCGTGTTGCCATTTATCAGGACAGTCTGAAGGCTTTACAAGTACCTTCCATTATTAACATCACATCAAGACGGCTCATTCTCAGTCTTCAAAGCAGAAGCAGTGTGAGTGGAATTTATAGAACTAGTACTAGTCTACCAATAAGAGCTGACCACTGTTGTATACATGCGACTTTATTTAATGATAATGGTGGGTCATTATGACTTTTGACAAGGCTGTAAAATGTGCGATATTGGCTCGATCACCCATTAAACACCTCTCCTTATTTTCGTTTCAATAAACAATAGCCACAGTCTGTTCCACTAAATGCATTATGATGCGGAGATGCCGGCGTTGGACTGGGGTGGACAAAAATGAGAAGTCGCACAACACCAGGTTATAGTCCAACAGATTTATTTAAAATTACAAGCTTTCAGAGCTATCGATCGCCCCTTCGTCTACCTGATACGTTGCAGGAAAGGATGCCCCAGAACATGGTACATCGGCGAGACCATGCAGACACTGAGACAACGTATGAACGGACACCGCACAACAATCGCCAGGCAGGATGGTTGCCTCCCAGTCGGGGAACACTTCAGCAGTCAAGGGCATTCAGCCTCGGATCTGCGGATTAGCGTTCTCCAAGGCGGCCTTCGAGACACACGACAACGCAAAATCATCGAGCAGAAACTGATAGCCAAGTTCCGCACTCATGAGGACGGCCTCAATAGGGATATTGGGTTCATGTCACGCTACAGAACGTGACTTGACATCGTTGTCTGCCTTTCCAGTTTTTAAAAAACAAACACGAAAAAACAAACCCAAAAAACAAACCCAAAAAGGACGGAGAGAGGGGAAGGGATATGGAGAGGATATGCAGACAGCAGGATTTGACACGTTGGACCCCCTGGGACACATCTCATTGTCTTGGCTGTGCTCTTGGTGTGTCTTTGATGTAAGGAAAGATTGTATCCCTGCTTTTTCTGTGTTTATATTCTGTGAACTTTTGTAGATTGACTCATTGTAACTTTACCTGAAGAAGGGGCGACCGATAGCTCCGAAAGCTTGTAATTTTAAATAAATCTGTTGGACTATAACCTGGTGTTGTGCGACTTCTCATAAATGCATTATGACAGTGAATAATATCACCAAGGGTTTCTTGAAAGATTACTGGGGAGAGCACCAAGCTTAAGTAACACTATTTATAATTGGCTTCCTAAGATCTTTGATTTCACGAGCAAAATACAGAAAGTAATGTTAGATTTTGATCCAGAGGTCTAAGAATCCAACATTTCAGGACACCCTAACACTCCACTGGAACGTCAGTATTATTCAGGTGGAATTACTGCCCACAAATCCCTGAAGCTCTCTTGACACACCATCAGTGAAGACAATCACTACAGCGATATTAAAGAAGTGTTGAGGTAAATATTTACACTTACATAGATTCTAGCTGATCAAAGAAAAATGAACAGAGGGGATGTTAGCGTGTTGGCAGATCTACATGCGAGAATTAATTTGCAGGGAGTATGTTTAATTTCATTGGTATTAATGCACTGGTTTGTTTATAATCTACTACAGGTCATCAGCCACCTAATTGCATTTTATTTTTAGTCTCTGCGAGCATTTAATGAAAGACAAAAGCCTTTCGCCTATACAACTCCAGTGCGTCAAAGAAAGAAAAAAAGACTTGCATTTATACAGCACATTTCATAACCTCAGGACGTCCTGGGGCACTTTACAGCCAATGAAGTACTTTTGAAGTGTAGTCACTGTTGTAATATAGGAAATGCGGCAGCCAATTTGCGCACAGCAAGCTCCCACAAACAACAATATGATAAAGACCAGATAATCTGTTTTCGTGATGTTGGTTGAGGGATAAATATTGGCCAGGAATCTACTCCTGGTCTACTCCTCAAACAGATAAATGCAGGGCTCCATAACAAAGTCTTTCAAGGGCAGTCACTGAAGAAATACATAGAAAATAAAATAAAGGGAAATGAATTGCCAAGGAGTTATATGAGGATAAATGGACGCCATTCCTTTTAGTTACTTCTGCACGAATGTTTAACTGGAATCTTTAAATTAATTGTACTGCAGAGTGGAAGATTCTCATTTTGGGGAAATGGGTTGAGCATTACTTGTTGTCGCCAGAACATTCGATGGCATGCTAGGGGAAGTAAAGCTAGATAAAGTGCCTTACACTCATGAAATCGAAATGAAAGCGATGATGGAAGAAATATAAAAAGTAACTATCTCATAGACATAAATTATACCCAAAGCTGTTCACTTAATACTCAGAGTAATTCTTCCAGTGTGTTACAATACCTTTATTCACTTATTGGCCATTCCCTTTTCTGCTGGTAGTCTGAAAGGGGTCAGTATTGCTGCATAGCTCCATTTCTACACAGAGGGAAGAACAGCAATTAAGAAGCGCATGATCGAAAATTTCATTTCAAATATATTCAAAGGAATCTTTGTTTGCAAAATGTTTAAAAGAAATGAAAAGCAACTAAAACAAATGCTGTTTCACTTATTTTATTAATAAATTGTGCTGGATTCAGCACAGATTATATGGGTAAGTGATTCCCTTGCAGGGGAAATAAGATGGTTCTCATCCTTAGCATCCCCACAGAGCTCTGGAGCATAGGGAGAATATAATTGTATTCATCGCAAAGACTCTGAATATAGGAGAGAGGCTGGCTTGATGAAATTAAAATTAAAAAAATCTTTGCAAAATCAGTTTCTCTGGTGCTTGGTGTAATCTTGGATCTAATGTTGTGTGAAACAATCAGGAGGCAAAATCACATTGAAAATATTTGCACTTTTCCAAAAATTTTAAATATGATGATTCCCCAGTTCAGATTTCATGCTCAGCCTTTGTACCTTGTAGCTAAAATTTGCTTTCCAACTTATCCACATAATGAATGGAAGTATGTTCTAATACATTTAAGACTAATCATACCTAGCACAAAGGAAGATGGTTGTGGTGGTTGGAGGTCAATCATCACAGCCCCAAGACATCGCTGCAGGAGTTCCTCAGGGCAGTGTCCTAGGCCCAACCATCTTCAACTGCTTCATCAATTACTTTCCCTCCAACATAAGGTCAGAAATGGGGATGTTCGCCGATGACTACACAGTGTTCAGTGCCATTCGCAACTCCTCAGATAATGAAGCAGTCCATGCCCGCATGCAAAAAGAATTGAACGACATTCAGGCTTGGGCTGATAAGTGGCAGGTAACATTCGCGCAGCACAAATGCCAGGCAATGAATATCTCCAACAAGCGAGAGTCTAACCACTACCCCTTGACATTCAATGGCATTACCATCGCCAAATCCCCCACCATCAACATCCAGGGGGTCACCATTGACCAGAAACTTAACTGGACCAGCCACATAAATACAGTGGCAACAAGAGCAGGTCAGAGGCTAGGTATTCTCCGGCGAGTATCTCACCTCCTGACTCCCCAAAGTCTTTCCACCATCTACAAGGCACAAGTAAGGAGTGTGATGGAAAACTCTCCACTTGCCTGGATGAGTGCAGCTCCAACAACACTCAAGAAGCTCAACGCCATCCAGGACAAAGCAGCCCGCTTGATTGGCACCCCATCCACCACCTTAAACATTCACTCCCTCCACCACCGGCATACCGTGGCTGCAGTGTATACCATCTACAAGAAGCACTGCAGCAACTCGCCAAGGCTTCTTCGGCAGCACTTCCCAAACCCGCGACCTCTTCCACCTAGAAGGACAAGGGCAGCAGGCGCATGGGAACACCACCACCTCCAAGTTCCCCTCCAAGTCACACACCAGCCTGACATGGAAGTATATCGCCGTTCCTTCATCGTCGCTGGGTCAAAATCCTGGAACTCCCTCCCCAACATAAGAACATAAGAACATAAGAAATAGGAGCAAGAGTAGGCCATTTGGCCCCTCGAGCTTGCTCCGTCATTTAATGAGATCATGGCTGATCTGATCTTGGGATCAGCTCCATTTCCCTGCCTGCTCCCCATAACCCTTCACTCCCTTATTGTTCAAAAATCTGTCTATCTCCACCTTAAATATATTCAATGACCCAGCCTTCACAGCTCTCTGGGGCAGAGAATTCCACAGATTTGCGACACTCTGAGAGAAGAAATTGCTCCTCATCTCAGTTTTAAATGGGCGACCCCTTATTCTAACAGCACTGTGGGAGTACCTTCACCGCACGGACTGCAGCGGTTCAAGAAGGCAGCTCACCACCACCTTCTCAAAGGCAATTAAGGATGGGCAATAAATGCTGGCCTTGCCAACGATGCCCAGATCCCATGAACGAATAAAAAATAAGAAATTGTTATAGCTAATAAAACTGGATAAATGGTTAACACCTCCAATAAAATATTGGACCAAATGGCCTGGATTTTGCGGTCAGCGGCAAAGGAACGCCACTTGCCGTTCATCACGTGTATAGCTGCCCAATGACTTTTAGTCGACTTTGCGGGGCCTTACGCAGCCCAACCCGGGGCCCAGCTGGGCCACCAGGGGTCGGAGTGTCGGCAAAAGAGCCCGGCACTCAAGAGAAATGCCGGGCTCATGGAGCGCAGCCGGCACTCCGCGGGGCGGCTGCTCAGGAGGCCGGGGACGGCAACGGGGGCAGGTGATGGCAGGTGGCCAGCAACAAAAATGGCCGCCCGGCACCTCCCCTTTAATTTGCGCCTTCCTAGCCGCAGGTAGGCCCCCCTGAACCCGTCGGACATAGCGTCCGGCGGTAAGTCAGGGGGTGCTACCGAAGATTGCGAGCGGGGCGTTGCGCACGGCAATGACGTCATCGCCGGAGGCACAGCGCCGCGGGGCGCTAACGGTTACCGCCGGCGCTAACCTCCCGCTGAATTTCGTGGGAGGCATTGGCAGCGCCGCGCCCAGGTGCTAGTTGCTTTGCGACCGGTTAAAAGAGGGCGCTAACAGGAGGCGCAAAGCAACCGAATTTTTAGGCCATGGTCCCACTCTGCTCCCATTCGTTCAACCACCCATAGGCAATAATCATTTTACCACAGAGTGTGTTGCAGTCCCAAAAATTCTTTACCTTTGTTCTGCAGCTGCACGAATAGGAATACGATGAGCAAACTATTCCCTCTGAGGCAGCATCAATTTACTCCCCAGCACTGGCATCAAGTGCACCCATGGACTCTCCCGCTCAATATTATTGGCGACAGCACTAATGAACCAGCGTGCTTGTTACACAGAAAGGGTATTACTGACGGGTGAGCGATGGACTGCATTCTGTCCGATGGAATCCCATTAACTTTGGGAATTGACCCAGCCCCATTTTGAGATCAAATATTGCATCCCCCCACCCCCCACTCCCCACCCCCCCGCCCCCACCACGTAGATTACAAACTCTGGCAGATTCCTTTGTTTAGCTCCAGCAAAACAGCGGGACATTTTGTTATAAACCATGCCTGTGATAAACAGCATGTAATACTTCATTGAAGTGATGTTGAAAAGCTATTATATTGGGCCTCATCGGGGTAATAATTTGAATGATGCTTATATTCATCACCAATAAACTTTCCTCTGGTGGGTTCTGTAGATAACGTGCTATTCCGATCATAACGTATTTGTTCAGATGTTCATATGCATTTTTAATTAATAAGTTTGACATTAAAGTAATTAGAAAGATAAATCTTTTTAATTTTTTTTAATGGATGATGATGTGAAAAAAAGTGTAACTTTACTTTATTTGGATTTATCACTGACGATTACATGAGTCATTTGCATTAAAATTATGTTCCCACTATGATTTTTATAAAAAAGGGAATCTTAATAATTTACAGCCATTTCCGGTGCTCCTGCAGTTTCTCCCAGCTGTTCCAAGGACCATCCCCTGCTCCCAACTAATTCTCAGCTGCAGGATGCAGTGCCCTTAATTCTATCTAAAATCAGTTGTAGGGATTAAAGCAGCAATCAATTCCTGTGAAAAGTTCACAGTCTGAATATAAACAGTAGTGATTTATAGCATTTCAACAGACTTGTCAGCACACCATGAATAGAAGATTGGCAGTGCAGTCGGTGACAGTGAGGACCTGTATTAATTAGACCCACAGTGGGAAAAATTTGTCCCCTTAGCGCCTCCCATTAGCGCCGGTTGATACCGCTAATGGGGCGATAGAGCAGCAACGCCGGGGCGAGGTGAATCCAGCACCACACGCCAAATCCGGTCCCCCATATCGCTGCCAGTAAGAGGTATCGCCGGGAAAGTCAATGCCAGGTAGATCGTGACGTCAGTGAGTGTGCAACTCTCACTAACCGCCTGATTTGCTAAATTGATTCTCGCTACTTACCTCACCGCCTGGAGTAAACACCAAAAGGGAGAGCTGGTGTGCAGCACCAGGAAGCCGGCTCCAGGATGTTATTTAAAGGGATCATCAGTAATCACTCGCAGCTGTCAGGTTATTGTAGTTTCAGTGTTATTTTGTTAGTTTCACCCACTGCAACAGTTTCATTCATTAATTTCAAGGTTCTTTTGTATCAGGAGTCTTCTGGCAACTAAAAAGTAGCTGCATTTATTCTTCAAAGATTTAAACTGCTACACTTGGTACCATTAATGGGGGCTGTACTGGCATGCCACCTCGTCCTCCAGGATCTATGATGGAGGGAGCGCAGGCAGCGAGAAATACAAGAACATGTTCGCAGAGAGATGAGGAGGGACATCAGAGCTCTCAGCAGGAGGCCTTACCCTCCGAGGGTATTCCGAGAGCACTTCTCCTACCTTCAATTAAGCGAGGAGCAGTGCATTAGATAACTCCACTTCACCAAGGAGGTTGTCACAGAACTCTGCCACCTCTTCCAGACATCCAAACTCACACCAGGATGAATTAAACCACAGATCCCCTTTGCTCACCAAATCCCCATCATTCCATCCCTCTTGCAGGCCATATCACAGCGCAAAGCTGAAATGAGAGACAGCACAAAAGATTGGTAAGTGAAGTAATACATTTATTGAAAAGTAGTGGACACATATTTACATCAAAAATATTTACTTTCAACCCTTGTGCAATCCCTTAGTGCCTCTCGTTACTGTGTCTTTGCCTACTCTAGTGCTCCTCCGAAGTGTTGGCCCAGTGGCTGCAGCACGGCTGGTGGAAGGCTGCTGAGTGTCCGTGTGGGAGACATCAGATGGCCTTGCAGGACGCCCTCGACCAACTCTGGACCTGGAAGGCCCGGCTGTAGACTGCACCACCTCAGCATGGGTGCCAGCAGTCTGGGCTGGCTGGATGACAGGCAACGACAAGGGCAATGGCGGAGTGGCAGTCGTGGGAGCAGGAATCTGCTGTCATCCTGAGAGAAGACAGCAGGTTCCAGCTCCACTGACCCACTGCCACTTCCCCGGGGTAGCACCTCAGCATCCCTAGCAATCTGTTGGAGCACAGATTGATGGCCCGCTGCGTCACCGTGAAAGTCCCAATCGAATGTGGTAGACCCAGCATTCAGAGCTTGTGTGGCATCAAGCTGAGTCTGCATGAGAGCAGTCTGAGATTTAATGGCACCAAGCATAGACTGCATTACAACACTAAGATGTTGCGTTGCTTCCACCTGTGCTGCAATGGAAGCTGCCAGATCACCCATCACATGCGGCATCAGGTCTGGGTCACCATGGTCTCTCTGGGAGTCTACCATCCTTTGCAGATTGGAAATGATGGGCTCCATGGTGTGCGCAGAGCCTTGTGCAATGTTGGAGGTGGACTCCTCCATGCTTCCTATCATTTCTGAGAGGCTCTTCGGCACCCTTGCCATTGCACCAATCATCTCCGTGTGCATTCCCATCACACTTCTTCTAACGGTCTCCCCATCAAGGTCCTCATCCGAGTCCTGTGCAGCAGAACTCGTGCGCAAACTCGCCCTCTGGGGAGCTGCCCCCTAAGCTACCCTTTCCACCTGGTCTTGCTGCAGCCCACTCGTTCCTGGTGCCTCACCCTGTGCAGATCCCGCTACTATACTAGCCTCTAAAGAATGCGTTGTGCCAGTATCTGAGCTGGTGTCTGTGGGTGAGACATGCAGTGACGCAGTGTGTTCTTCCTCCTCTTTTTCTCTCGCCTCGCTCTCAACGGTGCCCTCAGGGACAGGCTGCTCAGCTGCTTGCTGATTATCTGAAAGCATAAAGGCACAAGAGTCGGGTTAAGATGAGGGGAGGTGGGCAGGAAGGGAGAAATGCATGGATACAGCATGATTAGCTAGAAAGTGCAAAACACTTGTGGGATGAGGAGGAAGTGAGATGTGAGAACAAAGAGTAGGGATAAACATATTGTTATCGTCCCCAAGGGGGTCAACGTCGCTGATGGCCACGGCGCCCACCACCTGGCGCCCAATGATTTGCAGCACTTTATTCTCCAGCTCAGACAGTGGTTGGGTGTCGTCTTGTTCCCCACCTGTGCGCTTCTGCTCCCTCCTGTTGTGTGCCACCTTGGCCTGCAAGAGAAAGGAAAGTGTGTGAGTGAGTGTGAAGCAATGTGTATGGGTGATGTACCTGCCATAGTTGAATAGCTGTCATTGTGTGCAAGGTGTGAGATGTGAGTGTGAGTGTTGGTAGGTAGAAATTGTTCGTGGGTGAGTGCAGGGAGTGTGGTGATTTGGCCAGTGTGTGAAGATTGTCGTACAGATGGTGGTATGTAGCATTTGTTGAAGCAGTCATTCACCCTGACCACCCGAGTGAGGTCATTAAATTTCTTCCTGCATTGTGTGTGGGTCCTGGCGACCACTGTGCTGCCCAAGATGTGCTGCGCTACTTCCCTCCACATGGTGCAGAAGACTTGTGGCGAGTGCCTCCTGCCACTTGCCTGGTAGAGCACCGCCCTCCATCTCTCCATAGCGAAAACCAATGCCTCCAATGCTTTATCGGAGAATCTGCAGGCTCTATCCCTGGGGCGTGGACATGCCATGAGCACACCTGGTTCAGTCCTATGGCTCCTTCTCCTTGTTATGCTTCTTTTTGCTGAGGCAGCTGCACAGCCAGCAATGCTGAGAATGAGGTGCTGCAGCATCAATGAACCTCCCCTTTAAGTAGTGAAAAAAGCCTGTGGCAATGATGAGTTGCGATTAGACTGCACCCGATATTGGTCCAGCCTTTAAGGGTAACGCCAATGAGCTTGGGTTTTAAGACTTGATTTCGGACTCCAATCATTTTATTGAGCGGTGAGGATGAATTTTGCGTGCAGTCTAAAGCATTTGCACCTGGCACTAATTCTCCAACTTTTCTACTGACACCGCCCATTCCTTGACTATAACGAATTTCTAGCCCACCACAGTGTCTATTGGCACTATTGCCAATGAGTTGGAGGTAGGGTAGGACTTACAGCAGGACTCACTGCAAACAGTCTATTTACTACCACCTACAGAGTCTATTTACTACAACAAACAGACTGAATCAGGCTGTCTTCAGGCGTGCAGGGTAGCCATTTAAAACAGGCATTCTGCCCCTTTCATATGCTAATGTGACGGCCTAACGCCTGTGTTAAAACCCCACAGGGAAATCAGGTCTGCCCTGAGGGGAGCAGAGGTCAGGCCTGCTCTGCTCAGGTTTTCCAGGAGTGGATGCGGCCTAGCCGATAGCTACCACCAAAAAGGTAAGTAAGACTTTTGTTTTAAAATTCATATGGAGCCTGGAGGAACAAGTATGCTCCTTCTGGCTGTAACAGCCATGATCACCTATCTACCACTGTCCCCCCCGCTCCGTGCACCTCCCACCACCCCAACCCCCCCAACCCCCGCTAGCTGTCCTCCTTCCCCTTCCCAGCCCTTACCTGAGGGCCGCTGCTGGCTGGGCAAGAGGCCCGAAATTCGTTTTCGGAAATGGCCGTGCGGCATGTGGAGACGCGTCCGGTGCCAAAAGCTCACCCAAATGATTGAATTGAGGCCTAATTTCCAGCCGGCCTCTTGCCTCCTGGTTGGAGCCTGTGCTGTCTGCGTAGAGCTGATTCTGGGGCCCAGAATTTTTACCCCAATATGTGTGATAGATAAATTCATGAAGCAAAGCAAATGTAGATATGTAGGAAATTAGATCATATTGATAACTGCGGTTATTTTTATTCCTGGTTTTCTTCCAAATGCGCTGAATAACTGAAATATATGTGCCTGAATGGCTTTTATAAAATTGCTATTTAAATGAAATGAACATTATGCTACTGTGATGTGAAGCCTTTTCCTGAATCTTTCTGTGGCCCTGGCATTTCTCATCAGAAAAATGAATGATAATTCTTTTTTCTTTATAATTTATTTAAATATATTGAACTATCAGATTTCTAATACAAGAGCAAAGGTACTGCGGATGTGGAAATCTGAAATAAAAGGAGAAAATGCTGGAAACACTCAGCAGGTGATGTAGCCTCTGTGGAGATTTCTAATGTAGACTAATATTTATGCAATTTCTCGACATCAAGGCAAACCAACAATCAAAAACTCACAATTACCATAACTCTGAATACATTGCAACATAAATAGTTATGTTTTCTACTCCCCTATAACTTTGAGCAAACATTGGTTCTGCTCATGGGGTTCGATCTTTATAAAAATGGCTTCAAAAATTGTATAGTGTATTGCATGAAGACCCTTGTCGAAATTTAATTTGTATAATTAATGTAAGAAGATGTGGCACCATACACAATCTTATCTCCAGTAATTTTTCAATGCAATTATGTCACATTATATTCTTGTTACTAGAACGGTGCATTTTTTCCTTTAAAATTAAGTGGCCTGGAAATTGGGAGTGATCCCCGTGTAAGAAAGATAGGCCCAAGGCACTAGGCCTCATGCTTCATTTGCATGGGGCCAGTGAGCTGAAGATGCCGGCTGGGCAGCCCCAGGGCAACGTGTCAGCAAAGAGGATTTCAATTGGGCCACTGCATCACCAGCAGCTTCCCTCAGGAAGGTCCTATGGGGCGGTTGTGGTGGGGGGGGGTGGGTGCGGGGTGAAGCAGTCTGGTGAGAGGTTGGCGATCGGGTGGGAGGAGGCAAGTGATTGGGTGTGAGCAGGGCGATCGGGTGGGAGGAGGCAAGTGATTGGGTGCGAGGGGGCGATCGGGTGGGAGGAGGCAAGTGATTGGGTGCGAGGGGGCGATCGGGTGGGAGGAGGCAAGTGATTGGGTGCGAGGGGGTGATCGGGTGGGAGGAGGCAAGTGATTGGGTGTGAGCGGGGCGATCGGGTGGGAGGAGGCAAGTGATTGGGTGCGAGGGGGCGATCGGGTGGGAGGAGGCAAGTGATTGGGTGCGAGGGGGCGATCGGGTGGGAGGAGGCAAGTGATTGGGTGTGAGCAGGGCGATCGGGTGGGAGGAGGCAAGTGATTGGGTGCGAGGGGGCGATCGGGTGGGAGGAGGCAAGTGATTGGGTGTGAGCGGGGCGATCGGGTGGGAGGAGGCAAGTGATTGGGTGCGAGGGGGCGATCGGGTGGGAGGAGGCAAGTGATTGGGTGTGAGGGGGGCGATCGGGTGGGAGGAGGCAAGTGATTGGGTGTGAGCAGGGTGATCGGGTGGGAGGAGGCAAGTGATTGGGTGCGAGAGGGCGATCGGGTGGGAGGAGGCAAGTGATTGGGTGCGAGGGGGCGATCGGGTGGGAGGAGGCAAGTGATTGGGTGTGAGGGGGCGATCGGGTGGGAGGAGGCAAGTGATTGGGTGTGAGCGGGGCGATCGGGTGGGAGGAGGCAAGTGATTGGGTGTGAGCGGGGCGATCGGGTGGGAGGAGACAAGTGATTGGGTGCGAGGGGGCGATCGGGTGGGAGGAGGCAAGTGATTGGGTGTGAGGGGGGCGATCGGGTGGGAGGAGGCAAGTGATTGGGTGTGAGGGGGGCGATCGGGTGGGAGGAGGCAAGTGATTGGGTGTGAGCAGGGCGATCGGGTGGGAGGAGGCAAGCGATTGGGTGTGAGCAGGGCGATCGGGTGGGAGGAGGCAAGTGATTGGGTGCGAGGGGGCGATCGGGTGGGAGGAGGCAAGTGATTGGGTGTGAGGGGGGCGATCGGGTGGGAGGAGGCAAGTGATTGGGTGTGAGGGGGGCGATCGGGTGGGAGGAGGCAAGTGATTGGGTGTGAGCAGGGCGATCGGGTGGGAGGAGGCAAGTGATTGGGTGTGAGCAGGGCGATCGGGTGGGAGGAGGCAAGTGATTGGGTGTGAGGGGGGCGATCGGGTGGGAGGAGGAAAGCGATTGGGTGGGAGGGGTGATCAGGAGGGGGCGGGGGTGATTGTGAGGGATGATGGCAATCCAGTGAGGGGGACCACGATCGGGAGGGAGGGGGCAAGCGATTGGGTAGGAAGGTGCGATCAGGAGGGAGGGGGTGGTGACCGTGAGGGATGATGGAGACCGAGTGAGAGGGAGATCAGGAGGGAGGGGGAGAGGTGGAGAGAAGGAAAGGCGATCGGGAGGGGTCAAGTGGGGGCTGGCAATAGTTTTCGGCACTGCAGTGAAGCCAGGAATAGCACCCCTGCCCCTGCCAGCTCCACATTCAGCAAAGTATTTTTTTTAACAAACATATCTTTTTGGTGGTGGCCTCCAGCAGTCCTACCAAGAACCACTCGTTAGGCACATGCAGACCCAGTGCCTGCTGCGTTCAGAACAGCCCAATTTTGCAAAGGGAGCATCAAACAGGCGTTAGGCCCCCTATTCGCATATTCAAAGGGACCAATGCCTGTTTCCCGCTCCGGTCCTGGACACCACTTTTCCCACCTTTACCAATATGGTGGGTGGCGCACTTCCGGCGTATAATGAGCCGTGCACTCGCCCGCCTGTTTTACGCCTGAAAAACAGGCGCATTGCCATCAAATTTCTAGTTTGCTTTGGAACAGACTGAAGATGAATTGTGGGGAAAAACTGTCTCCCAGTAACACTGTTGGAACCAGTCCCTAATTTGCATGACATTAAATACATCTGCCAACATATTTTCCTTTGCTTGATTGGTATATTTAAGTGTGGCATTAAGAGGGCATATTACAAAGAGCTGCACAATATAAATCCTTCCTGGTCCCAATAAAGTTCATCCCACTCATATAAATCCAAATTAAATACTTCAGCTCCATCACTAACTCAGAGCAATAAAGACCAGGGAACCTTATGTTTGACCGCATCTTTATGCTGAATTCAGTCTGGCATCATTTAGAGTGAGGCAATTGGCTTCGGTGAGCCCTGGGCTAGGAAGAGAATATTCAGCCAAGGTTTCTGCTGCTGATCTCTATCCAATAGTGGCAGAATGGGATTGTGGAATTAGTTCTCAGGTGCAGATGACCTGGAGATTTATGTAGCTTAAGCATAGTACTTTGCTTTTGGCACCCCATCCACCACCTTAAATATTCACTCCTTCCACCACCAGCGTACCGTGGCTGCAGTGTGTACCATCTACAAGATGCACTGCAGCAACTCACCAAGGCTTCTTCGGCAGCACCTCCCAAACCCGCGACCTCTTCCACCTAGAAGGACAAGGGCAGCAGGCGCATGGGAACACCACCACCTCCAAGTTCCCCTCCAAGTCACACACCATCCTGACTTGGAAGTATATCGCCGTTCCTTCATCGTCGCTGGGTCAAAATCCTGGAACACCCTCCCTAACAGCACTGTGGGAGTATCTTCACCACACGGACTGCAGCGGTTCAAGAAGGCGGCTCACCACCACCTTCTCAAGGGCAACTAGGGATGGACAATAAATGCTGGCCTTGCCAGCAACGCCCAGATCCCATGAGCAAAAACTTTGTGTTTTGTACTCAATGATCTCAGCACTGCAACCTAAAAACTCATTTGCTTTCCTCGTAGCCACCTCACACTGCTTCCCCACGTGCTATTCCTGATCCATTGGCCCAGAATTTGAGGTCAGCAGCAAAGTGAAGGTGTTTGCCGCTGGTCCCGAAGTACGCTTCGCACAAGGATCTCGCGATCTCTGTGTCGAGAACTTCGGGTTTTTCGACCTTCAATTCAAATCAACGGAGTATAGTGGGGATCCCCTTGTGCGAGCTGCTGTGACGTCAACAGGGTGTCTAAGCAGCCAATCAAAAGGGAGAATTCTCACAGACAACGAACAAGGAAGTGAGTAAGCTCTTAAAATTCTAACTTTTTAAAAATATTGGAGAAAGCAAAGCAAAGATTGGGGCTCTCACATGGAAAAGGCAAAACTGAAATAAAGATGGACAAACTTAAAAAAAATGATTTTTTTTTAAAGTTTCTTAAAAACTTTGTTTTTATTAAAATGGACAAATTTCACACTGCACAAAATTAAAATTAGTTTCCCAGACCCTTAACCTTTGTTTAACAGTCAATACGCTGTCAAAACCCCAGTTATACCTTATCCCTTTGGGTCTAACTTTTGGTGGGGAATTTAACAGCGTATTTACTGTGGAAGAACTGGAGTTTTTGTCAGTTTCCCTGATTTGGCTGATTAAAAGAAAGAAAGACTTGCATTTATATATCGCCTTTCACGACCACTGGACGTCTCAAAGTACTTTACAGCCAATGAAGTACTGTTTTTTTTTGAAGTGGAGTCACTGTTGTAATGTGGGAAATGTGGCAGCCAATTTGCACTCAGCAAGCTCCCACAAACAGCCATGTGATAATGACCAGATAATCTGTTTTAGTGATGTTGCAGTAAAGGATGCCCCAGAGCATGGTACATCGGCGAGACCATGCAGACACTGAGACAACGTATGAACGGACACCGCGCAACAATCGCCAGGCAGGAGGGTTGCCTTCCAGTCGGGGAACACTTCAGCAGTCAGGGGCATTCAGCCTCGGATCTGCGGGTAAGTGTTCTCCAAGGCGGCCTTCGGGATACACGACAGCGCAAAATCATAGAGCAGAAACTGATAGCCAAGTTCCGCACTCATGAGGATGGCCTCAATCGCGATATCGGGTTCATGTCACGATACAGAACATGACTTGACATCATGGCCGGTCTTTCCAGCTTTTTTTAAAAAAAAAACTAACACAAGAACCAAACTCAACTGCAGAGGATATGCAGCCAGCAGGTGTTTTGACACGTTGGACCCCCTGGGACACATCTCATTGTCTCGGCTGTGCTCTTAGTGTGTCTTTGATGTAGGGAAAGATTTGAATACATTTTTTCTGTGTTTATATTGTGAATTCTGGGAGATTCTCTCACAGCTACTCTACCTGAGGAAGGGGCGACAGCTCCGAAAGCTTGTAATTTTAAATAAATCTGTTGGCCTATAACCTGGTGTTGTGCGACTTCTCATTTTTGTCCACCCCAGTCCAACGCCGGCATCTCCACATTAGTGATGTTGGTTGAGGGATACATATTGGCCAGGACACCAGGGATAACTCCACTGCTCTTCTTCGAAATAGTGCCATGGGATCTTTTACGTCCACCTGAGAGAGCAGACGGGGCCTCAGTTAAACGTCTCATCCAAAAGACGGCGGGCTGGATTTTGATACTGGGGTGGGTTGGGGTCGTGTCATCCACTTTTCGTGTTATCCATCCAACTGCAATTGGATGTGGGAGATTGATGCAATTTTCACCTAATTGGGCAATTGAGTTCCAGCATGTGGGAACCCATGAACCAATTAGTGTTTTCAGTCTGAAAGTCGCCTCTGATGATGTCATCATTGCTGCTGCATTGAAGGTCTTCAGAGACTGCCTGGCCTTTGCTGTGAGAAGACCTGGATGCAATCTGTTCCCTGATATTTTTACACCAGAGAGAGAGAGAGAGAGAATGAGATTGAATATCCAGCCAGCTACTACTAATACTACTACTACCTTCATCACATCTCCGTTGTAGTAGTGGACCTGCAGCTGATAGTCAGCTATCCAAATGTGCTCCCGCCAGGTTTCACAATCGTGGTTCAGAACAGGCGTGCTTCACGTAGAACAAGGGTTAAAATCACAAAGGCCTTTCAAAATGGCATTATTGAGCCAATTTAGTGCTTGTTAAGGGCCTTAACAGCCTATCCCGTCTCTTAGAGGCGGGACGGAGTCGGGACCAGCAGACACGATTTAATGAAAATTGCGTGGAGGCGGGATGGAGACGGACTTGTGCCCGCCCGCCAGTTTTCCCAATTTTAACCCCCCACACGCCTCCAAACCCGCCTCCACGGGTCAATGAAAATCCAGTCCGGCACCTCGGACAGTGCAGCACTCCCTTAGCACTGCACTGGAGCGTCAGCCTAGCTTTATGTGCTCAAGTCCCTGGAGTTTAAAAGCATATATCAAGCATAATTTATCTTAATAACTGTAAATTACCTGAACTGTCAATCTAAACAGCACTATTTTATCATTCCCTAAGTTTATAGAGCTGATCATCTTAATTCGTGAGAACAGTTTACAGAAGGCCAACTTTTTCCCGCATTGTCCAGCAACAGGATCAACCCCACCAAAAATTAGACTCACATTGATCATCTCATTCCATTTAACGTCTCATCCGAAAGACGGCACCTCCAACAGTGCAGCACTCCCTCAGCATTGCACTGGAGTGTCAGCCTAGCTTTATGTGCTCAAGTCCCTGGAGTGGGACTTAGAACGCACACCCTTCCGACTCAGAGGCAAGTGTGCTACCCACTGAGCCACAGTCGACACTGATTGCCAGCTCTGTGGAGGGGTGCGGGGGCAAAGCGCAGCCTGTTTCGGAGCTGTCAATGACAGACCGCAACTTCAGGATTTCCGCGTTAGGCTGCGCATGCGTCAAATCCTGAAGTTCCGGTCAGTTTCAAAGGCGGAATCCCAACCGCAAATTCTGGACCAGTATGTTTAATGGGTGCCTCTGAAGGATATAGATGCTCCTGTTGGTCAACCCGTTACCAATTGGCCACGCTTGATGACTGCCCCACCAAATTCCAGCCCTCCCGAAATGGCGAGCTGCCGGTCAGCACTCAAAACGTGCCGGCAGCGTGCCAACTTTGAATTGAATTCAGTTCCGACCATCAAAATGATTTAGGGTCTCTTGCCATTGACATCGGGTAACTGCTCCGTCCACCTGATTTCGACCGAGATCCAAAATCATGGTCTTTATATCTGATTATCCTTAGAAGGTTGAGGGCAGGATCTAATGGAGGTGTTTAAAATGATAAAGGGATTCAGTTAGGTAGCTAAGGATAAACTATTTCCTCTAGTGTGGGAATCCAGGACAAGGGGACATAATCTTAAAATTAGAGCTAGACCATTTAGGACAACCCACAAATTATTCCTTTTGTAGTTGGTCCTTTAATTTTTGATAAGCTTCTTTTTCCAGCACAAATGCTAATATTCTGGTCACTTTGAAGCCAGTTTTTATTTTTGTTTATTCACTGATGTAACAGCCAAAGCAAGCTATCCATCCTTGTCTTCCTTGATCTCTCTGCGACCTTTGGTACTGAGGGTTATTTCTTCTTCCTCCTTGCCTCTCCTCTGTGGTGCACCTTTGTAGCATTGCCCTTTCATAGTTCTTTATAGTCAATACAACTTCTGCAATCGCTTTTCCTCTGGATTCTATACAGTTATCTACAGCGCGCCTCAACAACAACAGCTTGCATTTATATAGCACCTGTAACATAGTAAAACGTCCAGGGTGCTTCACAGAAGCGTTATCAAATAGAATTTGACTTTGATCCACATGAGATATTAGGACAGGTGACCAAAAGCTTGGTCAAAGAGATAGGTTTTAAGGAGCGTCTTAAAGGAGGAAAGAGAGGTGGCGAGGCGGAAAGGTTTAGGGAGGGAATTCCAGAGCTTAGGGGCTTGGCAGCTGAAGGCACGGCCATCAATGGTGGAGTGATTAAAATCGGGGATGTGCAAGAGGCCAGAATTGGAGGAATGCAGTGTACTTGGAGGGTTGTAGGGCTGGAGGGGGTTACAGAGATAGGCAGGGGTGAGGCCATGGAAGGATTTGTACACAAGGATGAGAATTTTAAATTCGAGGTATTGCCAGACCGGGAGCCAATGTAGGCCAGCTAGCACAGGGGTGATGGGTGAACGGGACTTGGTGCGAGTTAGGATACGAGCAGCAGAGTTTTGGATGAGTTCAAGTTTAACTCTAGCTCGCATACATGCTGCCTCTCAACAACAACGTAAGCATGTCTCAGCTTCAATGTTGCATGCCTACAATCCTCAGCTTTAGCTCTCTCCTATCAATCTCAATTCCACAACCCTTGCAATGTTTTCTGACTGCCTCTCTGACATCAAGTCATGTGTGAATAATAATTTCTTCAAGCTAAACATTGGCAGGACCAAAGTTATTCTACATGGGAGCATAGGAAGATAGGAAGAGGAGTAGGCCTTTCAGCCCCTCGACCCTGTTCCACCATTCAATTAGATCTTGGCTGATCCGTTCCTCAATTCCATTTACCCGCCTTTCCTCAATATTGCTTGATGCCCTCACCTCACAAAATGTTGTCGCTCTCAGTGTTGAAAATTTCAAATTCACCCAGCATCCACAGCCTTTTGGGGAAAGAGTTCCAGATTTTCACTAACTACTGTGTGAAAAAATACTTCCTGATTTCACTCCTAAATGGTCGAACTCTAATTTTAATCTTATGCTCCCCTTGTTCTCAATTCCCCCACCAGAGGAAATGGTTTCTCTTTATCTACCCTTTCAAATCCCTTTATCATATTAAACACCTCGATTAGATTACCCCTCAAACTCTGAAGTCAAAGGGAATACAAACCATATAAGGAGTGGGCAGTGGGCAGATTGCTTGCCCATTCCTGCCGGCAGGAGGCCCGAGCCCTTTTGAGGTCCAGGCTTCATTTCCATGCTTCTGGCGAGCAAACACGTTCCAACAACCATCTCGCAGCAGCTCACTGGTTCCAGGCTAGCGCAATAACAGGTAACACTAAACAAATCCTTGAATGCCACTTTCTGCAATTGTGACTATGTTGCATTAACCCTCTCAATCTCTCAGCAGCTTCCAACAAAGTCGATTGCATGATCTTCCTGTAATGGTCTCCGCATTTGTCCAGCTCCGTGGGACTGCACTTGCTTGGCTCCACTGTTACCTCGCCAATCATAGCCAGAGCATTTCTAGCAATGGTTTCTGTACCCACCCTACCACTGGCATCTCCGGAGTCCCCCAAGAATCCATCCTCGGCCTTTTCCTCTTCCTTGTCCATGTGTTGCCCCTTGACAACATCACCTCTCCGCCACCTCTCTTGATCCCTCTACTGCCTCTGTGCTGTCAGACTACTGACACCCACTCTTGGATGAGCTGTAAATAACTCTGGCTAAACATTGGGAAAACTAAAGCAATTGTCTTCAGCCCCCACTACAAATTCCGTACTCTCACCACTAATTAACTCTATCCACCTCCCTGGCCACTGTCTGAACAAGACTGATTGCAATCTTGGCATCCTATTCATCCACAATCGGAGCTTCTGACTTTATATCCTCTCCATCACAAAGATCCCTATTTCCACCTCCGTTGCATTGCCTGCTTCCATCCCTACCTCAGCATAGCTTCTGCTGAAACCCTCATTCACTCCTTTGTCAGCTCCCCAATCAATTACTCCAATACACTCTTGGCTGGCCTCCCATCCTCTTCCCTTCATAAACCTCAGCGCTTCCAAAACTTTGCTTCCTGTATCTTATCCCAGTCCCTCAACACCTCAAGTTTTAAATTCTCATCTTTCATTTAAATCCCTCTAGGACATTGCCACTCCATGAAAGAACAATGGAGAGTACCAGGCAAAGAGCTCAGAGTGCAGCTCCCACAGTCTCTGCTAAATCGATACAAGGAATGGCAAATCAAAATGAACCTGCAAAGTGCTGCTCAGTACCCAAAACTCCTTCACACAACGTTGAATCTCTCCAGAAGTCTCTCCCTCTCTCTCTCAGAATGCGTAGTTCAAAAATGCCACCAACAATAAAAGACAGGAAGAGGCCCCCTTTAAATAGCGCCCCCCCCAGCCCCACAGCGATTGATAGCATTCCAGTCTTCTGGTCGTTGGATGCGCCAGGCGGTAAGGCAGGGGGCGCCACTCAATTTCCGCTCCGGGGCGCCACAAGGGCGTTGCACCATGGAATGACGTCACAATCTGCGCGCGCAGGTGGTCGCAGCGGTAAAGTTTAGCGCCGCCGCACAATGTCAAGTTAAGTTCCCGAGCGGCGCAAACATCGCTGCGCCCGGGCGTTAGCGGCTTTGCGCCCCATTAGCGCCCTCTTAAGGCACTAACGGGAGGCGCAACCAACTGAATTTTTACCCCCATATCTTTATAACCTCCTCCAGCCCGTTTCTTTAACTCCCCTCCCTTTGCCCCGCCATTGGCGGCCTTGCCTTCAGCTGCCTAGCTCCCACTCTCTGGCATTCCCTCCCTATAACCCTCTGCTTCTCCATCTCCCTCTCTTCCTGTAAGACCCTCCTTAAAATCCACCCCTTTGACGAAGCTTTTGGTCATCCCTCCTAATATCTCCTGCTTTGGCTCAGCGTCAATTTTTTCCTTTTTTTCCATCCCTCTACCTGGCCACTGTTTGAGGCTGAACCAGACTGTTTGCAATCCTGGCATCCTATTTGATCCTGAGCTGAACTTCCGACCCCATATCCTCTCCATCACCAAGACCGCCTACTTCCACCTCCATCACTTCGCTCGACTCCGCCCTTGCTTCAGCCCATCTGCTGCTGAAACCCTCATCCATGCCTTTGTTACTACTAGACTCAACTGTTCCAATACTCTCCTGGCCGGCCTCCCACCTTGCATCCTCCGTAACCTTGAGCTCATCCAAAGTTCTGCTGCCCGTATCCTAACTCGTCCCATTCACCCATCGCCCTTGTGCTCGCTGAACTACGTTGGCTCCCGGTCCGGCAACATCTTGATTTTAAAATTCTCATGCTTGTTTTCAAATCCCTCGCCCCTCCCTATCTCTGTAACCTCCTCCAGCCCCACAACCCCCCGAGATCTCTGCGCTCCTCCAATTTTGGCTTCTTGCGCATCCCCGATTTTCATCGCTCCACCATTAACGGCCGTGCCTTCAGCTGCCTGGGCCCTAAGCTCTGGGATTCCCTCTCTAAACCTCTCTGTCTCTATACCTCGCTCTCCTCCTTTAAGACCTTCCATAAAACCTACCTCTTTGACCAAGCTTTTGGTCACCTGTCCTAATATCTCTTTATGTGGCTCGGTGTCAAATTTAGTCTGATAACGCCTCCTGTGAAACTCCTTGGGGCATTTTACTACATTAAAGGCGCTATATAGATGTGAGTTGTTGTTGTTGTTATGCCTCTTAAGAAGCATCTTGGGACATTTTTCTTTCTTAAAGGTGTGATATAAATGCAATTTCTGGTATATTGGCCCAGATACGCGCAGTGTACCCACCCGTAGGGACATCGGAAATGCCAGTTTCAGGCATGCACTGCGCATGCGCTGAAAACCGGCATTTCCGATCTGTCAAGAATGGTCTTGTCAGATCCTCCGGCTGCCCTGGAGAAGGGCCTCTGCGGGCGGATAGTTTCGTTTTTTGGAGACCCTCCTCCCGCAGAAAACATTTACAATTCTTACGCCTGGTAAAAGCAGGCGTAAGGCCTGCTTTTACCAGGATAAGAGTTGAAAAAAGTTTTTTTAAAAAAAAATTTCACTGATTTATCATTTAAAAATACTTTAAAAAATGTAAGTTTAGTTTTAGCCCCGTAAAAAACTTTAATTATTTTTTTCAAAAAATTAAATTTTTGTTTAAAATACTTAATTTATTGTAATTTCAAGTCATTTTAAAAATATGATTTAAAAAAAAAATGTATTTAAAGTTTTACTATGTTTTTGGGGTGATCTCCATTCAAATATTTGACAGGTCTTCCTGTCAAGTGTATGAAGGGAGATTCCCTTCTGTGATTGGCTCCCCATGGCCCACGTGATCCTAGGGACGCTGCGAACTACCTGTGCCCCTGGGATACGTGGGTCCTGCACACTTCAAGTTTGGAGAGGCCCAGGAGTGGAAGCGTGTGCGTCCCGGGAGCCCTCAGGTAAGGGCGTAGATTTTTCTAGATCGCAGGCCTCCGCCCGCGGGAGGCCTGCGATCGGAAAATACAGGCCACGATCTAAAACCCCACACAGCTTTTCTCAGATAATATATCCTGCAGCTCAATTCCCACTCATACCTTTCCTAAGAAATGCTGCATTATTATTGGATTTACAGTTTTGTGCAATTTCATTTTGAAACAAATAATTGTGTAACTGAAAATAACAGCTCTCCCACACTGAGAGATGACCGCAACTCCTCTACAATTGCAGTTATCTTTGATGACTGTGTTCTCCTGGTTTAAAGAGGATGATGGCAAGATTGGTATGTTATCAAGTTTGTATTAGCTAAGTTGTTTGTATCTGTGTGAAGAACAACATTGTGACATTAAACTCCATTCATGCCGCCCAATCTGTTGGTCTTTATTAGGCTTTTTCAAGGTAGCTTACAAAGTAAAAATAAACCATTTTATTAACATTGAATTCCCAACTGAATGTAACTCTTAAACTAATGTACTATCTTTTGATCAATGGCAGCCTAAGTGATAAGTCACTTTTAGGTGCTTTTAACATTGGTTTGCAAGCTCAGACATAGTTCTAATAGGCAATATATTCTGTTGGTGTTTGAGGTCATATTTGGACCAGACCATAAATTATGCCCGTAGACTAAAATGTTCTTAATGGAAGAGATAAAGCATTACAATTAGGCTCATTTCTGCAGCCATCATTCTCCATAATGAGAAATGAGATGAAAGCAAGGTGCGGAACATGAAAGTAAGTCAAGCAGGAGGTTTTTATTGTAAGGAGAGAGTCTCTGGGCCTTTCATGTCCTAGCTGGCCTATCAAAGGAGCAGTGCTGACAGAAGTTTAGACTAAAAAATGTTGTCTAAGTAGAAAGAGATCTTTAGTGACTCAACAGTGCTCTGCCTGTGACTGTAAAAGTCACAAAAGATAATGGCCCAGAAATTTGACTCGGAGGCTTGCCGCGGGGGTAAGGATCGCGCACGATATCACACTCCACGCCGGCCGTTGTGTTTTGGGCCCACAGGAACTTCGGGTCCTGGGCCTCTCCCTAGTGCCGGCGCGCAGTGTGTGCATGTCCCAGGGGCGCAGTTAGTGCGATGCGACCTCTGGGATCACGTGGGCCATGGAGAGCCAATGGCAGCAGACTATCTTTCATTCATAGATTTGACAGGAGACATGTCAAATCTGTGAATTGAAAGAGACCCCAAAAGAACAGCTAAACCTCAAATATTTTTTTTAAAAACCCATTAAATTAATAAAATAACTATAGTTAAATAAATTAACCACTTTAAACAAAAATTTAAATTAAAAATTTTTTTTTTTTTTTAATTTATAATAATAAACTTACATTTCTTTAAAGTCTCTAAAAAAGATAAACCTGTTGAAAAAAATTAAAAATTATACTTAATTAACTACTTACCTTGTTCAAAAGGGGTCTTACGCCTCCTTTTTACATGTGTAGAATCTTCCATACTTACCCTCGCGTTGAAACCTGAAAAAAAACCTAAGTGCGCTGCGTGCACACAGCCTCTAGTGCGCACGCGGTTCACCTAGGAACCGCCCCCTTCGCCATACCGGAAGTGCCGGTTTCCCGCGCATGCGCAGTGCATGCAGGAAACCGGCACTTCGGGATCTAATACGGGTGAGTACACAGTGCGTACTCTCGCGTATTAGGCCGAATTTTTGGGCCATTAATTTTTCTGGTTTCAGGATTGTTCCAATCACCAGATGGTGTCTTATCTGGCAGTGTTGAATGTCCCGTATGTGTTGGTATGTACGAGTTGACTGATGGCATATTCTGGAAGGCTCATTTCTTTCCAAATAAACGCAGAGAAACAGACAGCAATAATGTTATGTAATTGTTAACTTTGCAGATTGTTTTGTGTTTTCAGCTGTATGTACATGGAGCTATGGGTATCAACATTCAAAACAATGATATCCCTTAATTTTAAGGGTTTTTCATCCCTTATTATGCAGGTGGCCTTTGATTCTGAGAAAAAAGAGCAATCTTTGTAATGGCAGTACTTGGGATCAACAAATGACGTTTCTCACTCTTCGAAACAGGTTCGACCTTCACAAACCTTTCATTTATCTTTCTGACCTGGCATACCTTGAAGCTGCTCTAGTGTTTGCTGTTATTCACCAACATCAACCTTCTTTTAGAAAGCGCCTTCAACATAGTAAAACGTCCCAAGGCACTTCACAGGAGCGTATTCAGACAACATTTGACACTGAGTCACATAAGGAGATATTAGGACAGGTGACCAAAATCTTGGTCAAAGAGGTAGCATCTTAAAGGAGGAGAGAGGCAGAGAGGTTTAGGGAGGAAATTCTGGAGCTTAGGGCCTAGGCTGCTGAAGCCATGGCCTCCAATGGTGGAACAACAATCGGGGATGCGCAAGAGACAAGAATTGGAGGAACACAGAGTTCTCGGAGGGTTGTAGGGCTGGAGGAAGTTATAGAGATAGGGAGTGGCGAGGCCATGGAGGGATTTGAACACAAGAATAAGAATATTAAAATTGAGGTGATGCTGGACCGGGAGCCAATGTAGGTCAACGAGCACAGGGGTGATGGATGAACGGGACTTAGTGCGAGTCAGGATATGGGCAGTAGTGTTTTGGATGAGCTCAAGGTTTGAACACTGTCTCCTTCAGTCAAAAAACTAAAGATACAACCTGGAAGAATGCCTTACATAGAGCAGAGTGGAGAAAGATTACCTAACTCCACAAAGCACAAATTTATGAAGAGACCCATGTCCTCAACTGGGATGAAGGCAGTATCCTTCTTGTATGTACTGGTTGAACATCTTCAGAAGAATGAGAAAGACCATACCTATAGTAAAGAAAGAAAGACTTGCATTTATATAGTGCCTTTCGTGACCACCAGATGTCCCAAAGCGCTTTACAGCCAATGAAGTACTTTTTGAAGTGTAGTCACTGTTGGAATGTAGGAAATGCTGCTGCCAATTTGTGCACAGCAAGGCGATAATGACCAGATAATCTGTTTTTAGTGATGTTGATTGAGGGATAAATATTGGCTAGGACACCAGGGAGAACTGCCCTGCTCTTCTTTGAAATAGTGCCATGGGATCTTTTATGTCCACCTGAGAGAGCAGACGGGGCCTCGGTTTAACATCTCATCTGAAAGACGGCACCTCTGACAGTGCAGCACTCCCTCAGTACTGCACTGGAGTGTCAGCCTAGATTTTTGTGCTCAACTCTCTGGAGTGTAACTCGAACCCACAGACCTTCTGACTCAGAGGCGAGAGTGCTACCAACTGAGCCACTGGCTGACATACATAATACATAATCTAACCTATGCAGTACATAATTAGTATATAATCTAACCTATGCAACACACAAATAGAACCACTCAGCTTAGTTATTTGCACTAGGAAGTGATTATTTTTTTTTTTGCCATCTCTAGTTTTTCTTGAATTTCTTTCCCTTCCTTCATTAATACTTCATGTGCAATTATGTGGTTGTTAAACCACCCAGCCACAGAGAAATTGATGTTGTGTTACACTGATAGCCAAATTCACCCACGATTTATTTAATCGGTGAGATAGATCTGACTTAAATGGTCCTCCGTATTAATGTGATTACACTGTGTTGAGGCTTGAATCCATCTTCCCGTTGTGTTACAAAAATTTGAACATTCAAAAGATGACGAACAGGAAAAAGACTTGCTGGTCCATCAAGAGAGCGGTGTTAATGTTCCAGCTGTTGATAACGTCATCATTTCCCATCCTCTCCTACAACTTGCTGGTAATTTTAGCGAGAGCGTTTCCTTGTCATTCAGCTGGTGCCAAACTTCCAACCTGTGCCGCTGATTATTGATACAAGAAGCTATGGTGCCTTGCAGCAGAAGCTACTGAGATCAATTCTGAATTGAGTAGATCGTGGTGCCATGTACAAAGCGCATTTTGGATGGCGGTAGTAATTGCTTGACATGATTTAAAAAGAAAATCGGTGCAGGTTTTCACATCGTGTAAGATGAGGAAAATGTGCCTTTAGCATAAGTGTGTCATTATCAGCGTGTTGAAAAGGCAATTTACATGCTTTTATACTTGAGATAAGTGGAGCCATTTATTATTTATCGTTGATCACTCAGCCAGGATATAAAATTAATTGGGAGTATTGCAAACATGATGCTTAGCTATTCCAAACAATTTCTGAGTTTGGTGAATGCATTTGAATGTTCTAGTTATAGGGTGACCCTGCTGTGTATTACACTGAGTCAAAGCGCAGATGCTACTGCATTGCCAAACTTATATTGCGTACTTTCGTGGAGAATATTTTGTTAAATAAAGAAGGGGAATTTAACTAACTATCAAATTTGAGCGAAATTGTTCTGTTAGAGTGCATGGGCATTTTAAATGTATTGTGCTCTTTTGGCTGAAATCAACTTTCTTTGGATTATGTGGAAACTTTAACCTAGTACTGTTAATAATATAGAACTGTTGCTGTCGCCTCTATTAATTCAGTTTCTAATGATGCTGAACCAAGTAGGGGCTGAAATCCCATGTATCAGAAATTTGGGCTCTAATGGGCCACTTTGTCATGAAATGTGAAGAAATGGGTAGGAATATATCTGCATACTGCCCATTATTTGTCAAGCTCAGCAAATTACATATAAATTACAACACAGAAACAGGCCATTCGGCCCAACTGGTCTATGCTGGAGTTTATGCTCCACATGAGCCTCCTCCCACCCTATCGACATATCCTTCTATTCCTTTCTCCCTCATGTGTTTATCTAGCTTCCCCTTAAATGCATCTAAGCGATTCGCCTTAACCACTCTATGTGGTGCCAAGTTCCACATTCTAACCGCTCTCTGGGTAAAGAAGTTTCTCCTGAATTCCTTATTGGATTTATTAGTGACTATCTAATATTTATGACCCCTAGTTTTGGATTTTCCCACAAGTGGAAACATTTTCTCTACATCTACCCCATCGAACCCCTTCATAACCTTAAATGGGTAGGAATGAATCTGTATACTGGCCATTCTTTGTCAAGTTTAGCAAATTTTCAACCAATCACATCAGAACAGTGATTTTCCGAGTTGAGCATCTTAACAAGCAGGAAATGAGCACCTTGACCCCCTATAAAATTAGAGAATGAGACAGCACAGAAGGAGGCCATTCACCCAATCGTGCCTGTGCCGGCTCTTTGGTAGAGCTTTCCAATTAGTCCCGCTCCCCCACTCTTTCCCCATAGCCCTGCAAATGTTTTCCCTTCAAGTATTGATCCAATTCCCTTTTGAAAGTTACTATTGAATCTGCTTCCACCGCCTTTTCAGGCAGTGCATTCCAGATCATGACAAGTTGCTGCATAATTTGTTTTTTCCTCATGTCGCCTCTGGTTCTTTTGCCAATCACCTTAAATCTGTGTCCTTGCGTTACTGACTCTTCTGCCACTGTAAACCTTTTCTCCTTATTTCCTCTATCAAAACCCTTCATGATTTTGAACACCTCTATCAAATGTCCTCTTAACCTTATCTGCTTGAAGGAGAACAACCCCAGCTTCTCCAGCCTCTCCACATAACTGAAGTCCCTCATCCCGGGTACCATCCTAGTAAATCTCTACTGCACCCTCTCTAAGACCTTGACATCCTTCCTAAAGTGTGGTGCCCAGAATTGAACACAATACTCCAGCTGAGGCCTAACCAGAGTTTTATAAAGATTTTGCATAACTTCCTTGCTTTAGTACGCCTCTATTTAAAAAGCCAAGGATCCTGTATGTCTTTTTAACAGCCTTCTCAACTTGTCCTGCCACCTTCAAAGATTTGTGTACATAAACCCCGAGGTCTCTCTGTTCCTGCACCCACTTTAAAATTGTACCATTTCGTTTATATTGCCTCTCCTCATTCTTCCTACCAAAATGTATCACTTCACACTTCTCTACGTTAAATTTCATCTGCCACGTGTCTTCCCATTTCACCAGACACAACAAAGTTTAAGGCAGTGATGACCTGGACAGGCAATGCAGTTCTGATGTTCAGCATTTGACATATTTCCCCAGTGGCCTCTGGGGGGAAGCACAGACCTTCTTGGTCTGCAGACCCAGGTGACTGAGTGTCCATGTGTAGGAAAGAGGCACTTTCTATGATGCCTGACTCTAAGTGCCTCTAGTTTTGCCTCTTGCTTGTCCTCATGTCCTCCTCTTCATAATACAAAAATAAAGGTATTCCAACATGGAATCCATGACTAGGGTGCTAAGCAGTTGTTTGAACAGAGTTGAGTAAAAATAGCAGCAAAAGTCCTGACTGAACCCTAAAATTACTTTAAAGAATGCTGTGTTGTCAAAGAAACACCAACCTTCAGTACGAGCGCACACAATGGCCTCCTCCAAGCTGTATCCATCTCAACAACACCTGCTGCAGCCTCAAACAGCAGTAGCGTTAATCATTCAGGACGGGTTTGTGTAGCAATGGAGGGGAATGGGCCAGAGGGGCTGCTCACTTGACTCCATTTGTAAGCACTTCTGGTGGGTCCATAAGGGGACTGGCAATTTTTGGGGAGGAGAATGCAGGTACAGTTATTTTCTTGGGACAGATTTGAGACGGTATCCTTAAATAGCCCATGCAGACCCTTGTAGCAGCTTCAAAACGAGCAGTAACTCTGAGGAGAATCTCCTGCAATATGCGAAAATATTACAGTGAATTAATTCATTTTCAGGTGCCACAGGCTGTGACAACTCCTGCACTATTTTTGCAGCCTGCTCTCCGCTGCCGTTCCTTCAGTACTTGCAACCTTCTGCTCCTCCCTATTTTCAGTTTCTTGGAGCTCTATTGAGAGGCCTCTCTCCATTTCATTGTTGTGCAACATGCTGAACACTGTGACAATTTTGTGCACAATAAAACCGCTCTCAGCAGTCCAAGAATTGAAATCAGTGTGATTCATTTGGTAGGAAGAATGAGGAGAGGCAATATAAAACTGAAGGGATGGTGGAAGCAGATTCAATCGTAACTTTCAAAAGGGATTTTTTTCTTTATTCATTCACGGGATGTGGGTGTCGCTGGCAAGGCCAGCATTTATTGCCCATCCCTAATTGCCCTCAAGAAGGTGGTGCTGAGCTGCCTTCTTGAATACAACTGAGTGGCTTGCTGGGCTATTTCAGAGGGCAGTTAAGAGTCAACTACAGCAATGTTGTGGGTCTGGAGTCACATATAGACCAGACCAGGTAAGGACGGCAGATTTCCTTCCCTAAAGGGCATTAGTGAATCAGATGGGTTTTTATGACAATCTGGTAGTTTCATGGTCACCATTACTGACACTAGCTTTTTATTCCAGATTTATTTAATTAACTGAATTTAAATTTCCCAGCTGCCATGGTGGGATTTTGAACTCACGTCTCTGGATCATTAGTCCAGGACTCTGGATTACAAATACCAGTAACATAACCACTATGCTTCCCACAAAAGGGAATTGAATATTTACTTGACAGGGAAAAATATCCAGGGCTATGGGGAAAGAGCAGGGGGGCGGGATTAATTGGTTAGCTCTTTCAAAGAGTCGGCATAGGCGCGATGGGCCGAATGGCCTCCTTCTGTGCAGTATGATACTATGGCCACAATTTTGCCAGTGGAGGCGGGATCGCGGCGGTAGAGGTGGTTGGCGGATTCCAGTCCCATTCCCGGCTGCAGCCGCTCTGTAAAAAGGATTTTCCGTTGATTGTTAAGCTCGCCCTGCGGGGTTCCCGGCCAATTAAAACAGAGCGGGTCTGATGATGTCATTTGATGATGCGTCATCAGCCGGCTTCCTTAAAGGGACCATGGCCGCATCCATTTTGACAGTTATGCAGTCAGTGTTCTACAGCATTGAGGTGCTGCAAACACTGACAAGCACTGCACAGAGGTGCACGGCTGCACCCAGGCTCCCGCATGACTACCTCCATATGCTTATGCAGGGAGGTTCTCTTCCCTTCCCATAGGCGGAAGAGACCTCCCCAGGACACCAACACAGCCTGATTGCATATTGCACAGGAGGCCACAAGCAGGGATGTTATTTGAAGGACCAGGCTGCAGTGGCGCAAACCTTTCAATGATCTCAGTAGATCACAAAACGTTACTGCAAAGCCACACTCAACCTCATCCTGCTGTGCCACTCATCACATCCCCATCACTCTGCCTTCCCTACCCTACTCCTGCACATCCTTCTCACACCAACTTGCCTTGCACCTCCACCAACCCTCTCTATCTACATTATCACTTCCCCATCTCACTAGCCACCCCTCACACTCACCCTCATGCTAGTACAATCATATCAGCTAACAACACAAAAGGGTAGGCACTTGGGTGTTTTATGCAATGTTCATGTAAATTTTCTGTGAATGTGTTGTCAAACATTGAAATCTTTATTTTCAACACTTTGCCTTATTGTACAGATCTGTGCTCACCTTTGGCAGTGTCTTAGTGAGTTGCAGTGAATGGTGAGACATAACAATATCTCCCGCAATGGTGATGAGTGTGAAATGAATGGCTTGGACATTGTAGGGATGCTTTATGGTGCTGGTGTGGGGTGGTGCCAACCTGGCGCATCATGTGGCAGCCAGGGTGTACAGCGTCAAGTGAAGTAAATCTGGCCATGGTGAGACCATCGCTGGTCTCCCGGGCAGCAATGTGGTTGGGTGCTGATGCCCTGTGTCCTGTGCAGCATCAGGTGATTGCGGAGAAGTCAATCATTTCGATTTTGACAGCGGACCCGCCTCCAAACCTGCACTCTGAGCGCTGGCAAAATTCAACCCTATGATTCTAATTTTAAAGGGATGCAGGAGCAGAGAGACCTGGGGGTGTGCGTACACAAGTCTTTGAGGTGGCAGGACAAGTTGAGAAGCCTATTAAAAAGGCAAAAGGGATACTCAGCTTTATAATTAGAGACATAGAGGGAAAGATTCGGTGGCGCCCCTTTTGGGGCGCTAACATCGCTGGGGCACTAATTTTAGCGCCCCGAAAATGTTAGCGCCCCTGCGCCATAATTTCAGCAGTAGTGCGCCCTGTAAAGTTTCGCAATTATCGTGATTCAAAATAACAAGATAGAAGCAGATTCGTTTGATCAGTTTTATTAAACGAAATGCTGTCATGATATAAAGGACACAGAAGCCTGTAAAATGGCCGCCGCGCATCGTGGCAGAAGCTTCCAGAAGTACAGTGGGCAGACAAGATGGCGTTCGAATAAACATTTCAATATAAGACTGGATCATACTCGGTAAACACTGATAAAGACAGGATGCAACCTGTTTGCATTTGTGACAATAGCAAAGATATGAGTGCTGGAATCGTTTTCCATGCACAAGTAAGGACCATTATACTGGGCAATCGAAGGCCCATCCAGACACATCAATACACAAATACCCCCACGGCTCTACAATGAGAGAGACATCGACGGGTGATTAAACAAGTATTCGGGGGCCCCCAAAAACCAGTCAGGGAGACGATTCATACAATCCTGGCTGGGTCAACAATGGGGAAAACATTAATTGGTAGTTGGCCAGTTTCAGGTGCTACCGAAACCCGTCAAGGAAAGAATCGCCCCATGCTGGGAGTTTTGAGCGCCAATATTATACAAAGGACAAACATTAAGATTTGAGCGGGAGATAAGGGGACACAGCACTATAACTATAGAGAACAAATGTCCATCGGTCTCTTATCTCTTGGCGAACCCTTGCTGAAGCTCTTCCTTAGGGCTGGACATTGTTGACTCTTGACTTTTAGCCGTACGGGTCGGCTATTCGAATGTTGGGTGGAGCTCAATCGGAACGAGCCGCCTCGACAAGGGCAAGTGACCGGGTGCACCATCCCGAGAGTCGGTAAACGGTGTCTGGACCCGAAGGCCCGAAGAGACAAGATGGAATGACAAGAAAAGAAGAAGAATCCACGTGCCGCCACGGTCAGTAAACCCCGACCGCGCCCGAAAATACATGAAAGACTCTTCATTGAAATCTACCGACAACCGGTGTCGGGCACAGGAAGGCTCTTCTTTGAACCGTGTCCGAGTTCTGTCGAGTTCTTCATGACAACAGGGAGCCCGGCCTGCTTGTCGCAGCAGCGAAGATAAACAAGTGGGGTACAGAGACCCCTCCAAACACGTGACAGTCAGGCACTGCAGCGAAACGAGCCGAGTGCCTCACTTTAAAATTCTCCAAAGTATCACGAGTGGTGAGCATGTTTCCCGATCCTACAAATCTAGATGTAGTGTAGGTATTGATAAGGGAGGGTGGTTTTATTAAGGATAAAGTATAATGTGTTCCCCTTTTTACGATGTGCTGTGCGTTCTTCATTGCCATAGACCAAGCTTTATGAATGTATGTATACTTGTACTCTCGTTAATTTGTGCCTATGACATGTACTTCATGATTTTGGACGCTATGCAATAAAGATTTCCATTTCGTACTATTCAACCGGGTCTATTTGAGTTTTTCTCTGCATTGCTGCTCCCGCACCTAAGTCCAGTGTTAGAACCGTAAGGGCGAGTGGGTCGAACCACTCACAGGTGCTTATTGCAACAAGGCTGGCCGGAGACCAGAGCAAGCAATAGTATTAGGCAACGAAGACCTAACCTCGCACCAGCACCGTCTGGGATACAAGCACGACAAAACCCCTTACAGCCCCCTCCTTCTTGGGGCGCTACCAGTGAATTTTGCAGCGCTACGTGCAACAGCGTCACAAGCGGCGGCATGTAGTGCTGCGTCATTGCAGGTCTCCTCACCGATGAAAGGGGAGGGGCCTAACGCTGCACACACCGGGGACTTGCTGGACCACCGAGGAGCGGGGTGGCGGGAAAACAGCCCGGCACTCAAGAGGAGTCCCGGGCTGAGCGATCGTGGCCGGCACCCCGCATACAGAGGTAAGAAGGCGCAGGTGCTGGCAGTCAGCCAAAAGAATAATGGCCACCCGACACCTGCCCTTTAATTTGCGCTGCCACTGCTGCCAAAACGCCCCCTAAACCGGTCGGACATATCGTCTGGCGATAGGTCTGGGGGCGCAAGGGAAGATTGTGGCCAGGGCGCTACGCACCGCGATGGTGTCATCGCCGGCGGAGCAATGCCACGGGGCGCTACCGGCTACCGCCACCGCTAAGTTGCCGCTGAATTTCACGGGAGGCGTTAGCGGCGCTGCGCCCGGGCACTAGGGGCTTTGCACCCCATTAGCCCCCCCGGGGGCGTTAACAGGAGGCGCAAAGCAACACAATTTTTCCCGGATATAGTACAAAAGCAAGGAAGTTATGCGAAACATTTATAAATCATTGTTCAGGCTCCAGCTTGAGTATTGTGTCCAATTCTGGGCACCACACTTTAGGAAGGATGTCAAGGCCTTGGAGAGGGTGCAGAGGAGATTTACTAGAATGGTACCATGGACGAAAGACTTCAGTTACATCGAGAGACGGGAGAAACTGGGGTTGTTCTCCTTAGAGCAGAAAAGGTAGAGCTGTTCATAATGATAAAGGGTTTTTGACAGAATAAATAAGGAGAAACTGTTTCCAGTGGCAGAAGAGTCGGTAACCAGAGGATACAGATTTAAGGTAAATGGCAAAAGAATCAGAGGTGACATGTGGAAAAAAAAATTGCGCTACGAGTTGCTATAATCTAGAAAGAACTGCCTGAAGGGGTGGTGGAAGCAGATTCAATAATAACTTTCAAAAGGGAATTGGATAAATACTTGAAGGGGAAAAATTTGCAGGGCTATGGGGAAAGTGCAGGGGAGTGGGACTAATTGGAGAGCTCTTTCGAAGAACCAGCACAGGCACGATGGGCCGAATGGCCTCCTGCTGTGCTGTATCATTTTATGGGCTAGAAATTCGTGGCCTTAGCGCCACTCCGTGGTGCCATTAAATCGCAATTAAACGGCTCTTTCGCCAGCTGCTGGCAGTTCCCACGGCGGTCGCCGTTTTCATGCTTACCTTTGCGCTGACGATAACTGGCAGCGCCATGCTGGAGAAAATGGCAGAGTTATGACATAAATCAGCGTGCAACACCGACTTTACGTCACAAGCGTGAACTTCGACCCTAGCGCTGAATTCAACGCTGGGTCCTAAGTAGGCCAGGTTAACCTGGCGTGCAAGCAGGCTGACAGTGGTGATGTCTGCACCTCTTAAAAGGGACACACACATCGTTCAGGTAAGTTTGGATTTAAGGTTGTGGATTGTTTTTTTTTTATTTTATTGAAGTAGTGGCTTGCTGCAATAGATGTGAAAAGTGTTTTTAAGTGTGTAGGGAGTGCTGCTGGATGCTTGCAAGGGTTCGGATGGTAAATGGATGCCTTTGAGAAGTCAGAACATGCTGCAAATACTCAGCAGGTCAGGAACATCCGTGCAGAAAAAAACAGATTTCACGTCTCAGGTCGAGATGCTGCCTGACCAACTGAGTATTTCCAGGATTTTATGTTGTCATTTCACATTCACAGCATCCACTTGCAGAGGGAAGAGGAAGACACAGAAGAGGACGAAGCCGCAGAAGAGAAAGCCGCAGAGGAGGAAGCAGAAGAGGAGGAATCGGAAGGAAGGATGCATCCCAGACAGCCCCTTTGTGGCCAGGATATCTGGGATGGAATCATCTGCCAGCGGTCCCAGTGACCAGAACCCCAATTCCCCTTTCAACATTTGTCCCACACCTTACCTTCCCTCTGTTACTGATCATCACAATGTCCTCTTGGCCACGAGGCTGAAATAAAAGCCACCACAAAGCAAACTTTCCAATCCACCTATATACATCTATCCATCCAATGTGACATCAAGAAATCAACTCACCACCCTTATGCATTCCCTTAGTGACTGTCTTGTGTGTGCCTTTGCCTATCCTAGTGATGTCACACAGTGCTACCCCAGTGGCTGCAGCATGGCTGGTGGAAGGCTGCTAACTTTCAGTGGGGGACACTGCAAATGGCCTTGCTGGTTGACCTGGAGGAGACGGTGACTGGTAGTGTCAAATCAATCTTCGCCTTTTTCTTCTTCACTCTCCTCTACCTCTTCTTGTCACCCGCTGACTGGGCAGGCTGAATTTCTTGGGTGTGTGAAATGAGGAAGGCACAAGGATGGAGTTGTGTTGAGGGGAGGGCGGGAAAGTATGAGGTGCATGCCAGAAGGAGGATAACATATGAGGATACCAGCATCTTTTATTCTTTCAGCCCCGCCGCTGGCCAAGGGCTCAGCCATGCTCTGGACAAGAATGGCCTGCACCGTCTCCTCCAAGCGGGTGAGGTGAGGATGGAAATGAGAGATGTGCCTCGTGATTGGTGCAGAGTGTTGGTAGGTAACTGATTGGGAATGGAGGTCATGCATTGAGCAGTGTGTTTTTTTTAATTTGTTCATGGGATGTGGGCGTCGCTGGCAAGGCCAGCATTTATTGCCCATCCATAATTGCCCTTGAAAGGTGGTGGTGAGACACCTCCTTGAACCACTGCGGTCTGGGTGGTGAAGGTACTCCCACAGTGCTGTTAGGGAGGGAGTTCCAGGATTTTGACCCAGCGAAGATGAAGGAACGGTGATATATTTCCAAGTCAGGATGGTGTGTGACTTGGAGGGGAACTTGGAGGTGGTGGTGTCCTCCATAAAGAGACAGCTGATACCCGGGGCTTAATGCTCAGCAATTGTAGGTTCAAAACTACATCCATGGCTCGCTGAATTAGGCATTGATTATCACAAAAATCCTTGGAGGTGGTGGTGTTCCCATGCACCTGCTGCCTTTGTCTTTCTAGGTGGTAGAGGGTTTGGGAGGTGCAGTTGAAGAAGCCTAGGCGAGTTGCTGCAGTGCATCCTGTAGATGGTACACACCGCAGCCTCGGTACGCCAGTGGTGGAGGGAGTGACTGTTTAAGGTGGTGGATGGGGTGCCAATCAAGCAGTTGCTTTGTCCTGGAGCTTCTTGAGTATTGTTGGAGCTGCACTCATCCAGGCAAGTGGAGTGTATTCTATCACACTCCTTACTTGTGCCTTGCAGATGGTGGAAAGGCTTTGGGGAGTCAGGAGGTGAGACACTCACCACAGAATACCTAGCCTCTGACCTGCTCTTGTGGCCACAGTATTTATGTGGCTGGTCCAGTTAAGTTTATGGTCAATGGTGACCCCCAGGATATTGATGATGAGGGATTCAGCAATAGTAATGCCGTTGAAATTCAAGGGGCGGTGGTTAGATTCTCTCTTGTTGGAGATAGTCATTGCCTGGCACTTGTGTGGCGCAAATGTTATTTGCCACTTATCAGCCCAAGCCTGAATGTCATCCAATTCTTGCTGCAGCGGGCATGGACTGCTTCATTATCTGAGAAGTTGTAAATGGCGCTGAACACTGTGAATCAGCGAACATCCCCATTTCTGACCTTATGATGGAGGGAAGTTCATTGATGAAGCAGCTGAAAATGGTTGGGCCTAGGACACTGCCCTTAGGAACTCCTGCAGCAATGTCCTGGGACTGAGATGATTGACCTCCAACCATCACAACCATATTCCTTTGAGCTAGGTATGACTCCAGCCAGTGGAGAGTTTTCCCCCTGATTCCCATTGACTTCAATTTTACTAGAGCTCTTTGATGCTACACTCGGACAAATGCTGCCTTGATGTCAAGGGCAGTCACTTTCACCTCACCTCTGGAATTCAGCTCCTTTGTCCATGTTTGGACCAAGGCTGTAATGGGGTCGGGAGCCGAGTGGTCCTGGCAGAACCCAAACTGATCATCACTGAGTAGGTTATTGATGAGTAAGTGCCGCTTGATAGCACTGTCGACGACACCTTCCATCACTTTGCTAATGATTGAGAGTAGACTGATGGGGTGGTAATTGGCCGAATTGGATTTGTTCTGCTTTTTGTGGACATAAGAACATAAGAAATAGGAGCAGGAGTAGGCCACTCGGCCCTTCGAGCCTGCTCCACCATTGAATGAGATCATGGCTGATCTTCTGCCTCAATTCCATTCACCGGCCCTATCGCCATATCCCTTGATGCCCTTACTAGTCAGAAATCTATCGACTTCTGTTTTGAATATACCCAATGACTGAGCCTCCACAACCCTCTGGGGTAGAGAATTCCAAAGATTCACCACCCTCTGTGTGAAGAAATTTCTTCTCATCTCAGTCCTGAATGGCCTACCCTTTATCCTGAGGCTGTGGCCCCTGGTTCTAGACTCCCCAGCCAAGGGAAACATTCTCCCAGCATCCACCCTATCAAGCCCTGTAATAATTTTGTATGCTTCAATGAGATCCCCTCTCATTCTTCTGAATTCAAAAGAATACAGGCTTAGTTTACTCAATCTCTTCTCATACGACAGTCCCGCCATCCCAGGAATCAATCTCGTGAACCTTCATTGCACTCCCTCTATGGCAAGTATATCCTTCCTTAGGTAAGGAGACCAAAATTGTACACAGTACTCCAGGTGTGGTCTCACCAAGGCCCTATATAATTGGAGTAAGACTTCTTTACTCCTGTACTCAAATCCACTTGTAATGAAGGCCAGCATACCATTTGCCTTCCTAATGGCTTGCTGCACCTGCACATTCACTTTCAGTGACTCATGTACAAGGACACCCAGGTCCCTTTGAGCATCTGCATTCCCCAATCTTTCACCATTTAGGAAATACTCTGCCTTTCTGTTTTTTCTACCAAAGTGGATAACTTCACATTTATCCACATTATATTCCATCTGCCATGTTCTCGCCCACTCACTGAACCTGTCGAGATCCCCTTGAAGCCTTTTCACATCCTCTTCGCAACTGACACTGCCAACTAGCTTTGTGTCATCAGCAAATTTGGAAATGTTACATTTAATCCCCTCATCCAAATCATTGATATAGATTGTGAATAGCTGGGGCCCAAGCACCGATCCTTGCGGTACCCCACTAATCACAGCCTGCCATCCTGAAAAAGACCCGTTTATCACTACTCTTTGTTTTCTGTGTGTTAACCAATTCTCAATCCATGCGAGTATATTACCCCCAATTCCATATGCCCTAATTTTATTCACCAACCTCTTGTGTGGGACCTTATCGAAGGCCTTCTGAAAATCCAAATATACCACATCTACCGGTTCCCCTTTGTCTTCTCCACTAGTTACATCCTCAAAGAACTCCAATAGGTTTGTCAAACAGGATTTCCCTTTCATAAATCCATGTTGACTCTGCCCAATCTTACTATTAGTTTCTAAGTGCCCAGTTATTGCATCCTTTATAATAGATTCCAGCATTTTCCCAACTACCAATGTGAGGCTAACAGGTCTGTAGTTCCCTGTTTTCTCTCTCCCTCCTTTCTTAAATAGCAGGGTTACATTTGCTATCCTCCAATCTGCAGGAACCATTCCAGAATCTATAGAATTTTGGAAGATGACAACCAATGCGTCCACTATCCCAATGGCTACCTCTTTCAAAACCCTAGGATGTAGGTCATCCGGTCCTTGGGATTGATTGACTTTTAGTCCCATTAATTTTGCTAGTACTGTTTTTTTATGAATAATAATTTCTTTAAGTTCTTCATTCTCGCCACACCCTTGGTTTTCTCGTATTTCTGGGAGGTTTTTTGTGTCTTCCTCCATGGACAGGACATACCTGGGCAGTTTTCCACATAGTCGGGTAGATGCCAGTGTTGTAGCTGTACTTGAACAGCTTGGCTAGAGGCATGGTTAGTTCTGGAGCACAAGTCTTCAGCACGACAGCTGGGATGTTGTCGGGGTCCACAGCCTTTGCTGTATCCAGTGCTCTCAGCCATTTCTTGATATCACGTGGAGTGAATCGAATTGGCTGAAGACTGGCTTCTCTGATGTTGGGGACCTCAGAAGGAGGCCAATATGAATCATCCACTCAACACTTCTGGCTGAAGATGGTTGCAAATGCTTCAGTCTTGTCTTTTGCACTTGCGTGCTGGGCTCCGTCATCATTGAGGATGGGGCTATTCATGGAGCCTCCTCCTCCCGTTAGTTGTGAGGCTAGTGGTGCAGTTGGCAGGTGACGGCTTTTGAAGATGCATTCACTGAGGTCTGAGGTCATGAAGCTTCTTTGGGCACTGGAGCCAGATGGTGGGGGTGACACTGCTGGCAGTGATGGCCTCAGTGATGTGATCCCATATCGTTCTTTCTGGAGGGTCTCCTGGCCCCTTTGGGTAGAGGGCCTGTCTTGTAGTGTTGACCCCCTGCACAAAGCTGGAGTGCTGTGTGTGAAACCCTGGGTGCACCTTCCCTGGCTTACTGAGACATTTGTGTTAGTGCTGAGGCATTTTTCCCTTTTTTGGTGGTTAGGAAGGGAATTCAGCTTTAAGAACTGAATATTCACATTTGGGACTTCTTTTTAATGTTCAATATTTGTTAAAAGGCAGAAGGGGCTGAAAACTATTGTTTCACTTCATTTTATTTTGTATTGCTTCAGTGTGCATGGCCCCTTTAATTCTCAGAACTCTTCATTACCCACAATTCCTTGTGAGCTTCACAGCCTCGCTTCTAGAGGCTGTGGGAAGCTGCAACACCGCTCCTGCACACAAACTTCATCTCAGATGCCTCCAGCAATGCCACCAGGTGGACGTTGCATGGAAGTTAAGCACTGCACCAACAATCTCCATCCCACCAGACGAATTTTGCTCCGTTTGCGTTTCGGCCATTTTCAGCGGCCGTTAACTCCAGTTGCTGGTGGCACCGGCAACTTTGCTGGCTAAAACAAATTTCTCCCCCTATGATTCTATGATTGCTATGGCATCCCAAAAGCATGCTCTTTGCGCACCTTGGTTCTTGCATGAGCATCATTATACTCTTGCTTATCTTGAGCAAGAGGGGTTGGAGCAGGAGTGTTATCAGTCATGGATGCATTACATAGCCCTTGTATTCTAAAGCTAACATTCCCTCTCCTCCTTTAAGACACTCCTTAAAACCCTTCTCTCTTATATCTTCCACATGTAATTGGTCGGCCATGTTGGACTGCCTCAGTACAAACAATTAGATGTATTCCCTGGGTACCATCCATTGACACAAAAATGTTTCAGGTGGAGGTCATATACCGCCTGCACTTTGAGGGAGTAAAAGCCATTGCAGTTCAAATATGGTCCAGGATTATGAGAAGGTGCACACATGGCTACATGTCAAGAACCCAATCAGGCAAAAGAGAGCAAGCTGCCTTTGTTTCTGATGCTGGCTGTCACTGCTGAAACTGATGTAATGGTGTACCTTCAATTTATCTCAACTCCTGTTTGCAGCATAGCGACTGACTCCTGTGAATCGCAGAAGGTAGTTGGTTGCCATGGTACACAGCTTCCAATACCCTCAATGCTGCCTCGCTGCAATCTGTTCCTCCATAATCTGACACAGCACCCATTTCTTGCTAATAACAAGTTCAGACAGACAGAGTAAAATAAACGTCACTTCAGTGGCTTCATTTGCACATCCTGACCTACCTCAAAAAACCATACCTTCATCCCTCTGTCCTCACTAACCATCGGTGTCTCCATCTTTCCGTTCCTCTCCAAAATCCTTGAATATGTTGTTGCATCTTAGATCTATGCTCATCTATTTCAAAAGGCATCTGCCCCTCCCTCAACAGCAAAACAGCCCTAAGCCAAATTGCAAATGACATTCATCATGACTGTGGCCATGTTGCACTATTCTCTTGTCCTTCTCAACCTCTCTGCAGCCATTGACAAAGTGCACACCATCCTCCTCCAATGTCCCTCCTCCATTGTCAGGCTTAGTTAGACTGCTCTTGCTTGGTTCTACATTTACCTATCCAATTGTACCCAGAGCATCTCCAGCAATGACTTCTCCTTCCACCCCTACACTGTCACCTTGGGTGTCTATTCTTAGCCCCATCCACTTCCTCCTTCACACACTGCCTCTTGGGAAGGGTGAACAGCCAGAGGTTGTGGTCCATATCAGTATCAACGACATAGGTAGAAAGAGGGATGAAGTACTGCAGACAGATTTTAGGCAGCTAGGAAAAAGGTAGTAATCTCCACATTACTCCCAGTGCCACGTGCGAGTGAGTGTAGAAATAGAAGGATAGAGCAGAAGAATGCATGGCTGAAGAGATGGTGCAGGACGGAGGGCTTTAGATTCCTAGGGCCTGGGGGTTCTGGGGGAGGTGGGACATGTACAAGACAGATGGGTTGCACCTCAACAGAGCTGGGACCAATATCCTTGCTGGGGTTTTGCTAATACTGTTGGGGAGGGTTTAAACTAATTTGGCAGGGGAATGAGCACCAGGATGTAGCATTAGAAAGGAGAAACAAGGTGCACAAAAGATTAGGATAGACAGATAGCACTAGAATAAGAAATATTATGGTATTAGGTGGGGTCAGACTAAGAGAGAATACAAGAAGGTCTAAAATAGGTTCACAGTGCATGTGTGTGAATGCACGAAGTGTGGTAAATAAGGTTCGTGAGCTGCAGGCGCAAATAGACACATGGGAATATGATATCGTGGCGATAACAGAGACTTGGCTCAAATAAGGGCAGGATTGGGTACTAAATATTTCTGGATATAAGGTGTTCAGGAAAGATAGGGAAGGAAAGAAAGGAGGTGGGATGGAAGTATTGATTAAGGAGAATGTTACAGTGCTAGAGAGAGAGGATGTCCTGGACGGGTCAATGACAGAATCTATTTGTCATGATGCTCACTGTACCTGTACCTGAAGAAGGAGCGGAGCTCCGAAAGCTTGTAATTTTAAATAAAACTGTTGGACTATAACCTGGTGTTGTGCGACTTCTCAGAATCTATTTGGTTAAGAGTTAAGAAACAATAGAGGTTGTAGTCCAGGAGCCAGTGGTGAGTGTAGGGAGGCACTGAGGAGGGTATCAAGGTCGCAGGAATGTACCGGCAGACAAGAAGGTGGCTTGAAGTGTGTCTACTTTAATGCAAGGAGCATCCGGAATAAGTTAGGAGAACTTGGAGCGTGGATTGGTACTTGGGACTACGATGTGGTGGCCATTACGGAGACATGGTTAGAACAGGGACAGGAATGGTTGTTGGAAGTTCCGGGGTATAGATGTTTCAGTAAGAGTAGGGAAGGTGGTAAGAAAGATGGAGGAGTAGCATTGTTAATCAAGGATAGTTTAACAGCGGCAGAAAGGCAGTTCGAGGGGGATCTGCCGTCTGAGGTAATATGGGCTGAAGTTAGAAATAGGAAAGGAGCGGTCACGTTGTTAGGAGTTTTCTACAGGCCCCCAAATAGTAATAGAGATGTGGAGGAAGAAATTGCAAAGCAGATTATGAATAGGTGTGGAGGTCACAGAGTATTTGTCATGGGTGACTTCAACTTTCCAAATATTGATTGGAACCTTTATAGGTCAAACAGTTCGGATGGGATAGTTTTTGCACAGTGTGTGCAGGAGGGTTTCCTGACACAATATGTGGATAGGCCGACAAGAGGTGGGGCCACATTGGATTTGGTACTGGGTAATGAACCGGGCCAAGTGTTTGATTTGTATGTGGGAGAGCACTTTGGAGATAGCGACCACAATTCGGTGACTTTCACTATTGCAATGGAGAGGGATAGGGCCATACGGCAGGGCAGGGTTTATAATTGGGGGAGGGGTAATTATGATGCGATTAGGCAAGAATTAGGGAGCATAAGATGGGAACAGAAACTATCAGGGAAAGGCACAAACGAAAAGTGGAGCTTTTTCATGGAGCAATTACTGCGTGTCCTTGATAGGTATGTCCCTGTCAGGCAGAGAGGAAATGGCCGAGTGAGAGAACCATGGTTCACAAAAGAGGTTGAATGTCTAGTCAAGAGGAAAAAGGAAGCGTATGTAAGGATGAGAAAACAAGGTTCAGTTGGGTCGATTGAGGGGCACAAGGTAGCAAGGAATGAGCTAAAAAAAGAGCTTAGGAGAGCTAGGAGGGGGCATGAGAAGTCCTTGGCGGGTCGGATCAAGAAAAACCCCAAGGCTTTTTATTCTTATGTGAGAAATAAAAGAATGACCAGGGTGAGGGTAGGGCCGGTCAAGGACAGTAGTGGGAACTTGTGCATGGAGTCAGAAGAGATAGGAGAGGTGATGAATGAATACTTTTCGTCAGTGTTCACCGAGGAGAGGGGCCATGTTCTTGAGGATGAGAGTGTGATAAAGGTGGATAGGCTGGAGGAGGTAGATGTTCTGAGGGAAGATGTTTTAGCAATTTTGAAGAACCTGAGGGTCGATAAGTCCCCTGGGCCAGATGGGATATATCCTAGGATTCTTTGGGAGGCAAGGGAGGAGATTGCAGAGCCTTTGGCTTTGATCTTTGGGTCCTCACTGTCCACGGGGATGGTACCAGAGGACTGGAGAGTGGTGAATGTTGTTCCTCTCTTCAAGAAAGGAAATAGGAATGACCCTGGTAATTATAGGCCGGTTAGTCTCACTTCGGTGGTTGGTAAGATAATGGAAAAGGTCCTGAGGGATAGGATTTATGACCATTTGGAAAGAGGCAACTTAATCAGGGATAGTCAACACGGATTCGTGAAGGGTAAGTCTTGCCTAACAAATTTGATTGAATTCTTTGAGGAGGTAACTAAGTGTGTAGATGAAGGTAGAGCAGTTGATGTCGTGTACATGGATTTTAGTAAGGCGTTTGATAAGGTTCCCCATGGTCGGCTCATGAAGAAAGTAAGGAGTTGTGGGATAGAGGGAAATTTGGCCGATTGGATAAGTAACTGGCTATCTCATAGAAGGCAGAGGGTGGTGGTGGATGGAAAATTTTCGGACTGGAGACCAGTTACCAGCGGTGTGCCACAGGGGTCGGTGCTGGGTCCTCTGCTGTTTGTGATTTTTATCAATGACTTGGAGGAGGGGACTGAAGGGTGGATCAGTAAATTTGCTGATGACACCAAGATTGGTGGAGTAGTGGATGAGGTGGAGGGCTGTTCTAAGCTGCAAAGAGACATTGATAGGATGCAGAGTTGGGCCGAAAAATGGCAGATGGAATTTAACCCTGATAAGTGCGAGGTGATTCATTTTGGTAGGGCAAATTTGAATAAGGATTACAGGGTCAATGGCAGGGTTCTGAGGAACGTGGAGGAACTGAGGGATCTGGGGGTTCAAATCCACAGATCTCTGAAGGTTGTCACTCAAGTGGATAGAGCAGTAAAGAAGGCCTATAGTGTGTTAGCGTTTATTAACAAGGGGTTTGAGTTTAAGAACCGTGAGGTTATGCTACAACTGTACAGGACCTTGGTGAGACCACATTTGGAATATTGTGTGCAGTTCTGGTCACCTCACTATAGGAAGGACGTGGAAGCATTGGAAAGAGTGCAAAGGAGATTTACCAGGATGCTGCCTGGTTTGGGGGGGAGGTCTTATGAGGAAAGATTGAGGGAGTTGGGGCTTTTCTCTTTAGAGCGGAGGAGGATGAGAGGCGACTTAATAGAGGTTTATAAGATGATGAGGGGGATAGATAGAGTGGATGTTCAGAGACTATTTCCTCGGGTGGAGGTAGCTGTTACAAGGGGGCATAACTATAAGGTGCATGGGGGGAGATATAGAAGGGATGTCCGAGGTAGATTCTTTACTCAGAGAGTGGTTGGGGTGTGGAATGGACTGCCTGCTGTGATAGTGGAGTCGGTCACTTTAGGAACTTTCAAGCGGTTATTGGATAAGCACATGGAGCACACCAGAATGATAGGGAGTGGGATAGCTTGATCTTGGTTTCGGACAATGCTCGGCACAACATCGAGGGCTGAAGGGCCTGTACTGTGCTGTACTGTTCTATGAGTCTATGAGGTGCCATTACACTACTAAGTATTTTCTATAGGCCACCAACTAGTGGGAAGTATATAGTGGAGCAAATTTGCAGGGAAATTACAGAGAGGTGCAAGAACTATAGTGTAGTAATAATGGGGGAATTCAACGATTCTAATATAGACCGGGATAGTCATAGTGTAAAGGGCAGTGAGGGGGAAGAATTTTTGAAGTGTGTTCAGGAGAACTTTCTTGTTGAGTACCTTTCTAGCCCAACGAGGAAGGAGGCATTGCTGGATCTGGTTCTGGGGATTGAGGTGGGTCAAGTGGAGCAAGTGTCATATGGGGAACATTTAGGGAACAGTGATCATAGTATCATAAGGTTTAGATTAGCTATGGAAAAGGACAGGGAGCAATCTATAGTAAAAATACTTAATTGGAGGAAGGCTAATTTCAGTGTGTTGAGAATGGATCAGGCCCGGGTAAATTGGAATCAAAGACTGGCAGGCAAAACTGTAATCGAACAATGGGCTGCCTTTAAAGAGGAGATGGTTCAGGTACAGTCGAGGTATATTCCCATGAGTGGGAAAGGTAGGGCAACCAAAGCCAGAGCTCCCTGGATGACGAAAGAGATAGAGATTAAGATGAAGCAGAAAAACCAGACAGATGTTAGGTTGAGAATGTAAGTGAGAAACAGGCTGAATATAGAAAGTTCAGAGGGGAAGTGAAAAAGGAAATAAAAGGGGCAAAGAAAGAGTATGAGAATAGACTGGCAGCTAACATAAAAAGGAATCCAAAAGTCTTCTATCGGCATATAAATAATAAATGGGTAGTAAGAGGAGGGGTGGGGCTGATAGGGACCAAAAAGGACACCTATGCATGGAGGCAGAGGGCATGGCTGAGGTACTAAATGAGCACTTTGCATCTATCTTTACCAAGGAAGAAGATGCTGCCAATGTCATAGTGAAAGAAGAGGTAGTTGAGATATTGGATAGGATAAAAGTTAATAAAGAGGAGATACTAGAAAGGCTGGCTGTACTTAAAGTAGATAAGTCACCAGGACCGGATAGGATGCATCCTAAGATGCTGAGGGAGGTAAGGGTGGAAATTGCAGAGGCACTGGCCATAATCTTCCAATCCTCCTTAGAAACTGGGGTGGAGACAGAGGACTGGAGAATTGTAAATGTTACACCCTTGTTCAAAAAAGGGTGCAAGAATAAACCCAGCAACTACAGACCAGTCAGTTTAACCTTGGTAGTGGGGAAGATTTTAGAAACGATAATCAGGGACAAAATTAACATTCACTTGGACAAGTATGGATTAATTAAGGAAAGCCAGCACAGATTCGTTAAAGGCAAATCGTGTTCAACTAACTCGCTTGAGTTTTTTGATGAAGTAACAGTGAGCGTTGATGAGGGCAATGCAGTTGATGTGGTGTACATGGACTTTCAAAAGGTGTTTGATAAAGTGCAATGAAGTAGGCGAGCCAGCAAAGTTGAAGCGCATGGAATAAAAGGGACAGTGGCAGCATGGATACAAAATTGGCTAAGTGACAGGTAACAGAGAGTAGTGGTGAACGGTTGTTTTTTGGACTAGAGGAAGATATACCCCAGTGTTCCCCAGGGGTTGGTACGAGGACCACTGGTTTTCTTGATATATATTAATGACTTGGACTTGGGTGTACAGGGCACAATTTCAAAATTTGCAGATGACACAAAACTTGAAAGTATAGTGACCAGTGAGGAGGATAGTGATAGACTTCAAGAGGACATAGACAGGCTGGCGGAATGGGCGGACACGTGGCAGATGAAATTTAACGCAGAAAAGTGTGAAGTGATACATTTTGGTAGGAAGAATGAGGAGAGGCAATATAAACTAAAGGGTACAATTCTAACAGGGGTGCATGAACAGAGAGACCTAGGGGTACATGTGCACAAATCATTGAATGTGACAGAGCAAATTGAGAAAGCGGTTAAAAAAGCATACGGGATCCTGGGCTTCATAAATAGAGGCATAGAGTACAAAAGCAAGAAAGTTATGATGAACCTTTATAAAACACTGGTTTGGCCTCAACTGGAGTATTGTGCCCAATTCTGGGCACCGCACTTTAGGAAGGATGTGTAGGTCTTAGAGAGGGTGCAGAAAAGATGTACAAGAATGGTTCCAGGGATGAGGGACTTCAGTTACGTGGATAGACTGGAGAAGCTGGGGTTGTTCTCCTTAGAACAGAGAAGATTGAGAGGAGATTTGATAGAGGTGTTCAAAATCATGAGGGGTCTAGACAGAGTAGATAGAGAGAAGCTGTTCTCATTGGCGGAAGGGTCGAGAACCAGAGGACACAGATTTAAGGTGATTGGCAGAAGAACCAAAGGTGACATGAGGAAAAACTTTTTTATGCAGTGAGTGGTTAGGATCTGGAATGCACTGCCTGAAAGGGTGATGGAAGCAGATTCAGTCATGGCTTTCTAAAGGGAATTGGCTAGTTACCTGAAGGAAAAAATATTGCAAGGCTATGGGGCAAGTGCAGAGGAGTGGGACTAGCTGAAGTGCTGTTGCAGAGAGCCAGCATGGGCTCAACGGGCCGAATGGCCTCCTTCTGTGCTGTAACCATTCTATGATTATGAGATTCTGTGAACATCATCCACAGACATAGCGTCAGCATCCATAAGTTTGCTGATGACACCCAGTTCTACCTCTCCACTACCTCACTCAAACCCATCTATGCTTTCAGACTGCTTGTTGCAAATCCATTCTTGGATGAGCAGTAACTTTCTTTAGGTAAACATAGGAAAGACCAAAGCCAGCATCTTCTGACCCACCACAAATTCCGCAGCCTTACCATTGACACCATCCCCTGTTCCAGCCACTGTTGTGAACGGAATCATACTATTTACAACCTTGTGTCCTATTCGACTCTGAGCTGCACTTCCATCTCTATATCCTCTCCATTACAAAGTCAACTAACTTCAATCTCCGTAACCTTACCTGCCTCCACCTCACCTCAGCCAATCTGCTGCTAAAAACCTCATACATCCCCTTGTCACCTCCATATTCATTTACTCAAATGCTCTCCTAACAGTCAACTATCATCCTTCCTCCATAAACTTCAGCTCATTCTCATCTTTGTTGCCCACATCAGATCCCACACCAAGTTATTCTCACGCAACATCTTTATTCTCGATGGTGTTGAGGCTGCCGCGAAACACGAATTAAGACTGAATCCATGTGTGGAAAAACAGAGACTTTTTAATACAACTGCATGGTCCAAAAATGGCTGAACAGACTGCTCCCAGAATTCTCTGGAAAAACCCTGAGGCCCCGCTCACTTCTTCTCTCCTGCCTTAAAGGCAAGGTGCCTTAAAGGCAAGGTGCTCGATACATTGTCCACGGACAGAAAAGTGGATAATGCCCGTTTAGGTGGCGATCCGCCACACAACTCCCCCCAGAATCCGCTTAGGAGGTGTGGACGAGACGGTGCGGCGGTCTGATGGGCCGGCTGGTGCGGCTCTTGTAGGACGCCGGTGGATGTGGAACGGCCAGGCGTGGAGCCGCCGGGTGAACCGGCTTGAGGGCAGGTCGGCCGCGTGGTGGTGGACGAGCTACAGGGACCTGCTCACCGGGCTCCGAGTGTGCTGGCTTGAGTCGGTCAACCGACACTTTTTCGGTCCTGTCGCCCACTTGCAGGGTGAAAAATTTGTCCCCAGCCTGTAGAACCTTGTAGGGCCCATCGTACGGGGGTTGAAGGGGTCCGCAGTGGGCGCCGTGCCGGACGAAAAAGAAACGTGCCTGGTGCAGGCTTAGTGGGACGTGTGAGGTGGATTCGCCGTGTCGGGCAATGGGCACCGGTGCGAACTGCTGCGCCGGTGAGGCGAAGTCGTGGCGTTGCTGGTCGGCTGACCAGGGTGTCGTGGCGGTGGGCAGGAACTCGCCGGGTACGCGCAGCCGCTGACCGTACACGAGCTCTGCTGCCGATGCGTGGAGGTCTTCTTTAACCGCGGTGCGCAGGCCGAGGAGGACCCACGGAAGTCGGTCGGTCCAGGCGCCGTCCTGGAGGCTGGCTCGAAGAGATGCCTTCAAGGATCTGTGGAACTGCTCACACAGTCCGTTGGCTTGGGGGTGGTACGCTGTGGTGCGGTGAATGGTCACCCCGAGATTGCGTGCGACGGCGGTCCAGATTCAGAGGTAAATTGCGGACCTCTGTCCGACGTCATGTCGGAGGGGACGCCGAACCGTGCGACCCAGGTGCTGACGAAGGCTCTGGCGATGTCGGCAGTGGTGGTAGAGGTCAGTGGAATTGCCTCGGGCCAGCGCATGGTGCGGTCAACGATCGTCAGCAAGTGCATGTGGCCTTGCGACGGCGGCAGGGGCCCGACGATGTCCACGTGGATGTGGTCGAATCTCCGCGAGGGGACGATAAACTCCTCGAGGGGTGCTTTCGTGTGTTGCTGTACCTTGGCCCGTTGGCAGGCTAGGCAGGAGTTGGCACAAGTACGCAGATCCTTGCGAAGGCCGCGCCAGACAAAGCGGTTGGCTACCAATTTGATGGATGCGCGGGCGCCGGGGTGGGAGAGGCTGTGGAGAATGTCGAATACCCGGCGGCGCCAGGACGCTGGGACGACGGGCCGAGGTTGACAGAGGGATATGTCGCACTCGACCGTGACTGTGGTCGGGCCACAGGCAACGTCGGCCAGGCGTAGCCCTGGTAGGTTGGTAGGTGCGGAGAGCAGATCAGGGTCAGTGATCTGGTCTGCTGCGAGTTGAGCGTAGTCGACTGCTAGGTGTGCGGCATGGATGGCGGGGCGGGAGAGGCAGTCGGCTACCACATTGTCTCGGCCGGAGACGTGTTGGATGTCCGTGGTGAACTCGGACACTGCCGCGAGCTGGCGCTGCTGCCTGGCGGACCAGGGGTCGGTTGTCTTTGCCATTGCGAATGTCAGGGGCTTGTGGTCAACAAATGCAGTGAAGGGGTGGCCCTCAAGCAAAAACCGAAAATGGCGGACCGCCAGGAACAGCGCGAGGAGCTCGTGGTCGAAGGTGCTGTACTTGACCTCCGGGGGGCGTAGTTGGCGGCTGAAGAAGGCGAGTGGTTGCCAGGCGCTGTCGACCCACTGCTCATACACGGCACCGACCGCGTGGTCGGAGGCGTCCGTGGTGAGCGCTACCCTGGCATTGGGCTGTGGGTGCGCGAGCAGGGTGGCATTGGCGAGCGCGGTCTTGGTGGAGTCGAAGGCGGCGGACGCGTCTGCCGTCCATTCGACCGCCATCTTGCCGCTCCTGCCCCGGAGGGCTTCATACAGGGGCCTCATGAGGGACGCTGCTTTGCGGATGAAGCGGTTATAGAAATTCACCATCCCGAGGAACTCCTGGAGGCCTTTGATGGTGGTGGGGCGGGGAAATTGTTGGACTGCCTGCAACTTGGTGGGCAGGGGAAAAGCCCCAGCATGGGTGATGTGGTGGCCGAGGAAGTCGATCTTGTCCAGGACGAACTGGCATTTGGCTGGGCTGAGGATGAGCCCGTGGTCGCTGAGGTGCCCGAACAGGATACGAAGGTGTTCGAGGTGTTCCTGCTTGGAGGAACTGGCTACCAGGATGTCGTCCAGGTAGATGAACAGGAACTTCAGGTCCCGAAGGACCGAGTCCATGAGCCGTTGGAATGCCTGGGCCGCGTTTTTGAGGCTGAAGGGCATCCGCAGGAACTCGAACAGGCCGAAGGGGGTGATTACGGCTGTCTTGGGGACGTCCGCGGGGTGGACGGGGACTTGGTGGTATCCGCGCACCAGGTCGACCTTGGAAAACACTGAGCGGCCGGCCAGTCTAGCCGAGAAGTCCTGAATGTGCGGCACGGGGTACCGATCAGGGGTGGTGGCGTCGTTGAGGCGGCGGTAATCCCCGCAGGGGCGCCAACCTCCGCCTGGTTTGGGGGCGATGTGGAGTGGGGAGGCCCAGGGACTGTTGGAGCGGCGGATGATGCCGAGCTGTTCCATGGTGGCAAACTCGGTCCGCGCGATCTCCAGTTTGGCCGGGTCCAGCCTGCGGGCGTGGGCGTACACTGGAGCCTATGGTGGGGATGAAGTGTTCCACCCCGTGTTTGGCAGCCTCCGCGGAGAAGGTCGGATTGGTAAGGGCCGGGGATTCGGCCAGGAGTGCCGAGTAGTCATCCGTGGCCCGGGCGTGGCACTGTGACGCCATGTCGGCGGGTTGACGGGGGGCCATGGCGCCCAGGATGGGGGACATGGTGTTCATGTCCACGAGGCGGTGACGAGGGATGTCTACCAGTAGGCCGTGGGCGCACAGGAAATCTGTGCCGATGAGAGGGGAGAGCACCTTGGCAGTGATGAACTCCCATCGGTAGCGGCGACCAGCGAGGTCGAGGGTGACTGTCCGGGTGCCATACGTCCGGATTTCCGAGCCGTTAGCAGCAGCCAGCGCCGGTCCTCGTTCGCCCTTTTGGATATCGAGGGAGGAGGCTGGGATGATGCTGTGCTGAGCCCCAGTGTCGCACAGGAACCAGCGGCCGGTTTTGTCATCCGTGTCGTACAGCAGGGAGCCCGCGTGGCCCACGGCCATCGCGGGGGCTGGTACGGGGGCGGACTTGAAAGAGCAGGGAGGTGTGCACCGTTGTGCCCTGGCACCGAACCGTGCGTGGTAGTAACAGTGGCCCGGGTTAGTGGGGCGCGAAGGCCCCGTGGGCCTGGTGGCTGGTCCTTGTGGCCACGTGGTGGCCGGTGAGGGGCGCACCCAGGCATTGGCTGCCAGGTCCGGAGTGACGCCGCAGCTGGAGTAAGTGGACAGCAGCTTGTCGGCCTCATCGGCCAGGGCTTCCAGGTTCGTGAGGCCGGCATCCACGATCGCTGGGCGGTTGCTGAGAGGGAGCTGGTGGATGAACAGCGTGTGGAAGACGGATCCGGGTGGGCTCTCGTCGGTGAGGGAGAGCATGTGGGAGAGGAGGTCTGACGGTGAGGCATCACCGAGGCCTGGAAGGTCGAGGAGGTGGCAGTTTCGCTGATATGCCGAGGCCGTAAATTTTTTAAGGAGCGCTGCCTTGAGATGTGCATACTTGCCTTCCTCTGGTGGGTTCTGCAGCGCTGTCCAAATCTTCGAAACTGTGGCACTACCGAGTGATGTGACGAGGTAGTCGTACTGTGTCCCATCTGTGGTGATGTTTCGCAGCCGGAAGCGGGATTCAGTTTGGAGAAACCAGGCTTCGGGCTGGTTTTCCCAAAACTCCGGCAGTTTCACGGAAACTGCGTTCGTGTCCGCCATTGCAGTGCTCGGAATACGTTCTGAGCGTCGGGGTCACCAATGTTGAGGCTGCCGCGAAACACGAATTAAGACTGAATCCATGTGTGGAAAAACAGAGACTTTTTAATACAACTGCATGGTCCAAAAATAGCTGATCAGACTGCTCCCAGAATTCTCTGGAAAAATCCTGAGGGCCCCGCCCACTTTTTCTCTCCTGCCTTAAAGGCAAGGTGCTCGATATATTGTCCACGGACAGAAAAGTGGATAATGCCCGTTTAGGTGGCAATCCGCCACAATGGCCTACTTTGGCTCGCAGCTGCACAGTGCCTCAAATTTACACTTCTCTTCCTTGTGTTCCAATCCCACCAGATTCTCACCTGTCCCTCTGTTGCTCTGACACTGGCCTTGTGCATCCTGCCCTCCCTTCCCCACACCATTGGCAGCCACGGCTAGATCAAACTCCCTAAAATTCTCTCCCTAAATCCTTCCAGTTCTTCACCTGCCTCTCCTCCTTTAAGACAATCTTTGAAACCCACCTCTTTGGTCCCCACATCTAGCTCAGGATCCACTTTTTCCTAAAATCTCTGTGAAGTGCCTGGAGAAATGTTTCTATGTTTAAGGAGCTCTATAAATGAAAGTTTTTGTTGTTGTTGTTGTTTACAATCTAGTGGTGGGTCTATTGTTTTTGAGAATATATTCACACCCAGGAAAAGTTGTCATGTGCTTTTTCTCTATCTGACTCCAAAAGCCATTATTAACAAGTCGTTAACAAGGCCTTAACAAGATTTATGTTCCTTCTTTGCTCTCATTACTTCCCTTTCAGTAATTTACCCATCGGAGGACTGCTTAAAGTAGCAAGAATTACTGCGTACTACAATTCACTCACTTCTCCACTTTGATCACACTTTACTCTGCGAGGCAAATATAGAGCTATGTGTGGCCAGATTCAGCCGTACCAGTTTATGATGATGATAGGCGCCTTGGCATGAGAGATTCTTTTAAGAGGCAGTCAGTTTTTTTTTCCTCACACCCCAATTAGTCCCAATCCTCATTTATAAAGATGATGCCAGACGTCATCAAATAAATTACAATTAAAATATTCTGATGAAAGGTCATCGACCTGAAACGTTAACTTTGTTTCTCTCTCTACAAATGCTGTCTGAATTGGGGAAAAAAAGAAAAGCAAGAGTTGCATTTCTATAGCGCCTTTCATGACCTCAGGATGTCCCAAAGCGCTTTACAGCCAATGAAGTACTTTTTGAAGTGTAGTCACTGTTGTAATGTAAGAAACGTGGCAGCCAATTTGCGCACAGCAAGCTCCCACAAACAGCAATGTGATAATGACCAGATAATCTGTTTTTTTTTGTGATGTTGATTGAGGGAGAAATATTGGCCAGGACATCAGGAAGAACTCCCCTGCTCTTCTTCAAAATTGTGCCATGGATCTTTTACATCCAAGAGGGCAGACGGGGCCTCGTTTTAACATCTCACCCGAAAGACGGCCCTTCCGACAGTGCAGCACTCCCTCAGTACTGCACTGGATTGTCAGCCTAGACTTGCTGAGTGTTTCCAACATTTTTTGTTTTTATTAGAATTAAACCATGCTGCTGCCTAAATTAGTAAAATCTTTACTCCCTTGCTGCAGTTGTTTGTTGGAATTGTGGTCAATAAGTCTTCAAGTCCCTTATCTATGTGGAAAATGCAATGCGATCTACATCCACAGTAGTGGCAGCGTTGAGAGGATAAAGAGCGGCCTGAGAGCGGACCTGAATTAAAGCAGCGACAGCAGCAAGAGGATAAAGAACGTCTCGAGAGCGGACCTGAATTAAAGCAGCGGCAGCAGCAAGAGGATAAAGAACGTCTCGAGAGCGGACCTGAATTAAAGCAGCGGCAGTGGCGAGAGGATAAGGAGCAGCCCGAGAGCGGACCTGAATTAAAGCAGCAGCAGCGGCGAGAGGATAAAGAGCGGCCCGAGAGCGGACCTGAATTAAAGCAGTGGCAGCGGCGAGAGGATAAAGAGCGGCCCGAGAGTGGACCTGAATTAAAGCAGCGGCAGCGGCGAGAGGATAAAGAGCGGCCCGAGAGTGGACCTGAATTAAAGCAGCGGCAGCGGCGAGAGGATAAAGAGCGGCCCGAGAGCGGACCTGAATTAAAGCAGTGGCAGCGGCGAGAGGATAAAGAGCGGCCGAGAATTAAAGCAGTGGCAGCGACGAGAGGATAAAGAGCGGCCCGAGAGCGGACCTGAATTAAAGCAGTGGCAGCGACGAGAGGATAAAGAGCGGCCCGAGAGCGGACCTGAATTAAAGCAGCGGCAGCGGCGAGAGGATAAAGAGCGGCCCGAGAGTGGACCTGAATTAAAGCAGTGGCAGCGCGAGGCTCAGATTCAAAAACAACATCAAAGAGTGACGTCACAGGAGAGCAGGTAGGTGATTGGTTGGTGAGTATTACAGCTCTTTTTACTCTCTAAGTTAGTGAAGGGGGTTAAATTAAGAGCTGAGAAACTGCAACTTGCTCGTACTTATTAAATTAAAAACTTAAACTAAATAAAATAATCAAACAATAAACCTAAAATATCGATTGAATAAAATCTTTAACTAATTAATTGATAAATAAAACAAGGTTAGAGATGGCAGGGCAGGTGGTGTGTCGTAAATGCAGCATGTGGGAGTCTGTGGAGAGCATCGCGATCCGAGCAACCACACCTGCCGCAAGTGTCTGCAACTCGAGGAACTTCAGCTCAGAATTGTTGAGCTGGAGTACGAGCTGCAGACATTGCGATGCATCAGGGAGGGGGAGAGTTACCTGGACACTTTGTTCCAGGAGGCAGTCACACCCTTTAGGTTAAGTAGTATTTTAGAGTTCGTCAGTGGTCAGGGACAGGAGGGTGTGACTGCGAGTCAGGAAGGTATGGGGACCCAGGATGTAGTGATGGAGGAGCCTCAGCCCTGGACCTTGTCCAACAGGTACGAGGTACTTTCTAACTGTATAGATGAAGTAAAGGACTGCAGGGAGGATGGGCAAACTGACAACGGCACTGTGGTAGAGGGGGCCATCCAAGTGCGGGGAGAAGGAAGGAATGTAGTAGTAGTAGGGGACAGTATAGTCAGGGGGATAGATACTGTTCTCTGCAGCCATGAAAGAAAGTCCCGAAGGCTGTGTTGCCTGCCCGGTGCCAGGGTTAAGGACATCTCCTCGCGGCTGGAGAAGAACTTGGAGTGGGAGGGGGAGGATCCTGTTGTTGTGGTCCATGTAGGAACCAACGACATAGGTAGAACTAACAATGAGGTTCTGCTGAGGAAGTTTGAGGAGCTAGGGTCTAAATTAATAAGCAGAACTACAAGGTAATAATCTCTGGATTACTACCTGAACCACGCGCAAATTGGCATAGGGTCAAGCAGATCAGAGAGTTAAATGCGTGGCTCATAGAATGGTGTGGGAAAAAGGGGTTTCAATTCATGGGGCACTGGCACCAGTACTGAGGAAAGAGGGAGCTGTTCCGTCGGGATGGGCTCCACTTAAACCGGGCTGGGACCGGCGTCCTGGCGAATCGAATATCTCGGGCTGTAGATAGGGCTTTAAACTAAAAAATGGGGGGTGCGGGGGGAGGGGTCAGCTTAGGGGAAATTTAGAAATCTAAGGAGAAAGGTCAAGGCAATAGAGCAGTGTAGCGATTTGGGTAAAAGTAAGCAGTGACAGGAAGGGACAGAGAGTTTAATGGTAGCAGTGCAGCAGAGATTAAGGTCAAAGCAGGGAATAATGGTAAAAAAAAAATTAAAGGCTCTTTATCTGAATGCACGAAGCATTCGTAACAAGATAAATGAACTAGTGGCAGAAATAGAGATAAATGGGTTTGATCTAATAGCCATTACAGAGACATGGTTGCAAGGTGGCCAAGGTTGGGAACTAAATATTCCAGGTTACTTGACATTTTGGAAAGACAGACAGAATGGAAAAGGAGGGGGAGTAGCCCTGATATTAAAGGATGACACAAGGACAGTAGCGAGAAAGGATCTCGGCTCAGAAGGTCAGGAAGTAGAATCAGTATGGGTGGAGATAAGGAATAACAAGGGGCAGAAAACACTGGTAGTAGTATATAGGCCCCCTAACAATAGCTATACCGTTGGACAGAATATTAATCAAGAAATAGTAGGAGCTTGCAACAAAGGTAATGCAATAATCTTGGGGGTCTTTAATCTTCATATAGACTGGACAAATCAAATTGGCAAAGGTAGTCTGGAGGACAAGTTCATGGAATGCATTCGGGACAGTTTCCGAGAACAATATGTCATGGAACCAACCAGGGAACAGGCTATTTTAGATCTTGTATTGTGTAATGAGACAGGGTTAATGAGCAATCCCATAGTAAAGGATCCTCTGGGGCAGAGTGATCATAATATGATAGACTTTCACATTCATTTTGAGTGTGACTTGCTAAGTCCGAAACTAGAGTCTTAAACTTAAATAAAGCCAATTACAGAGGTATGAGGGACGAGTTGGCGAAGGTAGATTAGAAAAATAGATAAAAAGGTCTGGTGGTAGATAAGCAGTGGCTAGCATTTAAAGAAATATTTCATAATTCTCAACAAAAATACTTTCCATTGAGAAACAGAAACTCCACAGGAAAAGTGATCCAACCGTAGCTAACTGAAGAAGTTAAGGATTGCATTAGATTGAAAGAAGAAGCTTATGATGTTGCAAAGAATAATAGTAAGCCTGAGGATTGGGAGAGTTTCAGAAACCAGCAAAGGATGACCAAAAAATTGGTAAAAAGGGAAAAAATAGAATATGAGAGAAAACGAGCAAGAAATATAAAAGCAGATTGTAAGAGTTTCTACAAGTATGTAAAAAAGAAAAGAGTAGCAAAAGTAAACGTTGGTCCCTTAGATGCTGAGACAGGAGAAATTATTATGGGGAATAAGAAAATGGCAGAAATGTTAAACAAATATTTTGTATCTGTCTTCACAGTAGAAGACACAAAAAACATACAAAAATGGTGGGAACCAAGGGTCTAATGAGGGTGAGGAACTTAATGTAATTAATATAAGTAGAGAAAAAGTACTAGAGAAACTAATGGGACTAAAAGCCAACAAATCCCCTGGACCTGACAGCCTACATCCTAGGGTTCTAAGAGAGGTGGCTGAAGAGATAGTGGATGCATTGGTTTTGATCTTCCAAAATTCCCTAGATTCTGGAATGGTCCCAGCGGATTGGAAGGTGCAAATGTAACACCGCTATTCAAGAAAGGAGGGAGAGAAAAAAACGGGAACTACAGGCCAGTTAGCCTGACATCTGTCGTCGGGAAAATGCTGGAATCCATTGTTAAGGAAGTGGTATCAGGGCACTTAGAAAATCATAATATGATTAGGCAGAGTCAGCATGGTTTTATGAAAGGGAAATCATGTTTGACAAATATATTAGAGTTTTTTGAGGATGTAACTAGCAGGATAGATAAAGGGGAACCAGTGGATGTAGCATATTTGGATTTCCAAAAGGCATTCAATAAGGTGCCATATAAAAGGTTATTACACAAGATTAGGGCTCATGGAGTTGGGGGCAAAATAGTAGCACGGATAGAGGATTGGTTAATGGACAAGAAACAGAGAGTAGGGATAAACAGATCTTTTTCAGATTGGCAGGCTGTAACTAGTGAGGTGCTGCAAGGATCAGTGCTTGGGGCCTCAGCTATTTACAACCTATATTAATGACCTAGATGAAGGGACCGAGTGTAATGTATCCAAATTTGCTGACGATACAAAGCTAGGTGGGACAGTAAGCTGTGAGGAGAACACAAAGGGGTAAAAATTGAGTCGCGCCCCATTTGGGGCGCTAACCTCGCCGGGGCGCGACTTTTAGCGCCCCGAAAAAATTAGCGGCCCCGCGCCGGAACTTCAGTGGTTGCGCCCCAAGAGGGAAGCGGGGCGCAACTGGAAGCAGCCCGCATCCCTCTTGGGGCGCTGCGAGTGAATATCCTGGCGCTACGTGCCGCAGCGCCACGCGCTGCGGCACGTCGCGCCGCGGTATTGCAGACCTTCCTCCCCTTCTTAAAGGGGAGGGACCCTGCGCAGCGCGAACCGGGGCCCAGCTGGGCCCCCAGGGATCGGGAGTGCCGGCAAAAGAGCCCGGCACTCAAGAGAAGTGCCGGGCTCTTGGAGCGCAGCCGGCACTTCACGGTGGGGGGGCTTCACGGGGGCCGGGGGCAGGTGCTGGCAGGCGGCCAGCAACAAAAATGGCCGCCTGCCACCTCCGCTTTAAATATCGCCGCCCCGGCCGCACGTACGCCTCCCTGAACCCGTCGGACATAGCGTCTGGCGGTAAATCAGGGGGCGCGACTGAAGATCACGGCCGGGGCGCGAGCGGGGTGCTGCGCACGGCGATGATGTCATCGCCGGCGGCGCAGCGCCACAGGGCGCTACCGGCTGCCTCCGCCGCTAACCTCCCACTAAATTTTTCGGGAGGCGTGGGCGGCGCTGCGCCCGGGCGTTAGCTGCTTTACGCCCCATTAGCGCCCTCTTAAGGCGCTAACGGGAGGCGCAAGCAGCTGAATTTTTCCCCCAAAGAGTCTGCAAAGGGATATAGATAGACGAAGTGAGTGGGCAGTAAGGTGGCAGATGGAGTATAATGTAGGGAAATGTGAGGTTATTCACTTTGGTAGGAAGAATAGAAAAACAGAATATTTTTTAAATGGTGAGAAACTTTCAAGTGTTCAGAGAGATTTCGGTGTCCTTGTGCAAGAAACACAGAAAGCTAGCATGCAGGTACAGCAAGCAATCAGGAAGGCAAATGGCATGTTGGCCTTTATTGCAAGGGGATTGAAGTATAAGAGTAACGAAGTCTTGCTAGAATTGTACAGGGCCTTAGTGAGACCACACCTGGAGTACTGTGCACAGTTTTGGTCTCCTTATCTAAGGAAGGATATGCTTGCCTTGGAGGCGGTGCAACGAAGGTTCACCAGATTGATTCCTGGGATAAGAGGGCTGTCCTATGATGAGAGATTATGTAGAATGGGCCTATACTCTCTGGAGTTTAGAAGAATGAGAGGTGATCTCATTGAAACATACAAGGTTCTGAAGGGGATTGACAGGTTAGATGCTGAGAGGTTGTTTCCCCTGGCTGGAGTGTCTAGAACTAGGGGGCATAGTCTCAGGATAAGGGATTGACCATTTAAGACTGAGATGAGGAAGAATATCTTCACTCAGAGGGTTGTGAATCTTTGGAATTCTCTGCCCCAGAGGGCTGTGCATGCTGAGTCTTTGAGTATATTCAAGGCTGAGATCGATAGATTTTTGGACTCTAGGGGAATCAAAGGATATGGAGATCGGGCGGGAAAGTGGAGTTGAGGTCGATGATCAGCCATGATCTTGTTGAATGGTGGAGCAGGGTCAAGGGGCCGTATGGCCTACTCCTGCTCTTACTTCTTATGGTCCTCCAGTTACTAACATCAGCGTTTTTCTGAAAACTTTGGAAACCCATCTCTGACATTAAAAACAAGCATTCAAATTTTGTAACCTCCAGCTCCAATGGCTGAACAAGTCAGTGTATCCAGTTTGGCACAGAAATTTCGGACATCCGGAATTCGATCCCTGTAATTCTATAAACAAATTTCAATTTTCCCACTTTGTTTAACTCTTTGATGCAGCTGTCTGAGTTACTTAGCAATATTTATTGTAATTTCAAACAGTGTAGCTAAATGAAAGTGTATTGTATTTGAATATGATAATAGGGTCTCGTAGACCCTAAGTATCGCCTGCAAAAAAAAAGTGATGGTAATTAGCTGTAAAGTTCCTTCCTGATCGCTGCCGCCCCCGGCATCCACCCCACCCCACCGGCCCCCAGATCTCTGACCCCTGGCTTTCAGGCCCCAACCCCCGACCTCTAGGTCCCGTCTTCCGACCTCCTTCCCCCTGCAGCCCCAAACTCCAGGCTCCAGCCCCCGACCAACGTTCTCCCCACACCCCACCTTGAAACGCCTCTACCCCACTCTGAAATCCCCCCACCCCTCCCTGAAACCCGCATAGGGGGAGCGCATAAGAAGGAGTGTATTTCTAGACTATGCCACCAATAGCAAACTGCAGAGTACCCGCTAATTCCAAATCTTAGCACAGTTTCATACTGCAGATCTGTATCCATGAGAACTCAATTAAGCTTCAGTTTTGCTTTACAGCAGTTAGTGAGAAGAAACCTTTCATTTATGACAGTTACATTTGCGACTCGTGTCCAATGTAATTAAACATGACAGCATTGTTCCAGATGTGCTGTTAGCAATTCTTTAAAGTCGAATGTATTTCCTTATGAGTGTACAAAACTTAATTCTGCATTCTTAAACAAGACTGGATGATCATTGCAAGTGAAATGCTGACATGCTGATGACCTGGTTTCAGTGCCAACCCAGGCAACAAGCCAAATGGATTCATCAGAACATAAGAAGTAAGAGCAGGAGTAGGCCATACGGCCCCTCGAGCCTGCTCCGCCATTCAATAGGATCATGGCTGATCATCGACCTCAACTCCACTTTCCCGCCCCATCTCCATATCCCTTGATTCCCTGGAGTCCAAAAATCTATCTATCTCAGCCTTGAATATACTCAAAGACTCAGCATTCACAGCCCTCTGGGGCAGAGAATTCCAAAGATTCACAACCCTCTGAGTGAAGAAATTCCTCCTCATCTCAGTCTTAAATGGCCGACCCCTTATCCTGAGACTATGCCCCCTAGTTCTAGTCACTCCAGCCAGGGGAAACAACCTCTCAGCATCTACCCTGTCAATCCCCTTCAGAATCTTGTATGTTTCAGTGAGATCACCTCTCATTCTTCTAAACTCCAGAGAGTATAGGCCCATTCTACACAATCTCACATCATAGAATTCATATGACTTTATGATGCAACAGCAACATAAAAATATAGGCAGTTTTAAGTTTGATTGTCGTTGGATTGTCCTCACCACCTCCTATTCCAGCCTTTCCCTTGGTATGGTCCCTATTTTTGCTGCCTTAAATCCAAGGGGCTCAAACTGACACACAGCTGCCTTAACTGTCCATCGTCAGAAAGCTCTACTGGACTTCGCCATCATCTGCCAAAACAACCCCCATTCTAGGATCATCTGGAGAACAAACACAACCGAGGCTCCTTTCCCCTATTAGTAACTGCCACCTTGAGCCCCTCCAGCCTCAACTCTAACAATAGTGCAAGGAGGTCATGAATTTCTTAATCAGCAAGATAGAGACCATCTGGTTAGCTGCCTCTGCTGCTTCTCGTGGCCCACTGAGCCAAGCCTTCCCCCCGGCTCCCTCCTACCCTAGCTCTGAACCTCCAGTCTCACTCCAGTTTCTCCCTCATCTCCCCCATGCCCTCATCTCATCAAACTCATCTCGTTCATGAAACTCCTGCTCCCTTGACCCCATTCCTGCTAAACCTCCCAATTTTCCTGCCTGATCCCTGTGCTAACTGACATTGTAAAGGGTTTTCTCTCCTCAGGAATTGTTTCCTTCCCTTTGAAAGTTGCTGCCATCAATTCCTCCTCAAAAAATCCACCCTCAGCCCCTCTGTACTCACCAACTATTGCCTCATCACCAACCTTCCTTTTCTTAACAAGATCTTTGAACATGTTACAAAAGCAAAATACTGCAGATGCTGGAAATCTGAAATAAAAACAGCAAATGCTGGAAACACTCAGCAGCATCTATAGAGAGAGAAACAGAGTTAACGTTTCAAGTCAATGACCTTTCATCAGAACTGGAAAAAGTTAGATATGTATCAGGTTTTAAGCAAGTGCAGGGGCAGGGAGAGGGGGGAGGGGAGGAAAGAACAAAAGGGAACGGTCTGTGATAGGATGGAAGGCAGGAGAGATTAAATAACAAAAGGGATGATGGTGCAAGGCAAAAGGAGATGGTAATGGGACAAGTAAAGAAACAAAAAGGTGAGTCTAGATGAGGTGTAAATGGAATGGCAGAATCATCAACAGCTGCCATGTGAAAAAAAAGATAGGGACAGAGTTTATGGTCTGAAATTGTTGAACTCGGTGTTGAGTCCAGAAGGCTGTAAAGTGCCTAATCAAAAGATGAGGTGCTGTTCCTCGAGTTTACGTTGAGCTTCATTGGAACAGTGTAAGAGGCTGAGAACGCAGAGGCCAGAGTGGGAGTGGAGCGGAGAATTAAAGTGACAGGCAACCGGAAGCTCAGGGTCACCCTTACAGACTGAACGGAGGTGTTCCGCAAAGCGCTCACCCAATCTGCGTTTGGTCTCCCCAGTGTAGAGGAGACCACATCATGAGCAGCGAATACAGTATACTAAATTGCAAGAAGTACAAGTAAATCGCAGGTGTTGCATCTCCTGCACTTGCATGGGAAGGTGTCGTGGGAAGGGGAAGGGGTGTTGGGCGTGATAGAGGAATGGACCAGGGTGTCGCGGAGGTAACGGTTCCTTCAGAATGCTGAAATGGGAGGGGAGGGGAAGATGTGTTTGGTGGTGGGATCACACTGGAGGTGGCGGAAATGGCAGAGGATGATATGTTGAATGTGGAGGCTGGTGGGGTGAAAGGTGAGGACAAGGGGAACCCTATCGTGGTTGTGGGAGGGAGGGGAAGGGCTGAGAGCAGAAGTGCAGGAAATAGAACAGACACGCTCGAGGGCCATGTCAACCACGGTAGAGGGGAATCCCTTCCCCTATCCCTCCCTCCCAGAACCACGATAGGGTTGTTGCTTCCCAAACCCGTGCCTATGACTACCCATTTCAATTCCTTCTGCCTTTCCCACAAGCACCAAAACAGCTGTATGCAAAGTCGCAAAATACATTTTCTGTGATTGTGATCATATTGCATTAAACTCCTTGCAAACTATCACCCAACTTCCAACCTCCCTTTGCTCTCCAAAGTCCTTGAATGTGTCATCGCCTCCGTAATCCTCTAGACTTGACTGTTCCATCGCAATCCTGGTAGGCCTCTTACATTTTACCCTACATAAACTTGAGGTGATCTAAAACTCTGCTGCCCGTGTCCTAACTCGCACCAAGTCCTGTTCACCAATCACCCCTGTGCTCGCTGACCTACATTGGCTCCCGGCTAAGCAACGCCTCAATTTTAAAATTCTCATCCTTGTTTTGAAATCCCTCCATGGTGTCGCCCCTCCCTATCTCTGTAATCTTCTCCAGCCCCACAACCCCCCGAGATATCTGCGCTCCTTTAATTCTGACCTCTTGAGCATCCCCGATTTTAATCGCTCAACCATTGACGGCCTTCAGCTGCCTAGGCCCAGAAATTCCCTCCCTAAACCTCTCCGCCTCATTACCTCTCTTTCCTCCTTTAAGGCGCTCCTTAAAACCTACCTCTTTGACCAAGCTTGTGGTCATCTGCCCTAGTTTCTCCTTATGTGGCTCAGTGTCAAAGTTTATTTTATAAAGCTCCTGTGAAGCACCTTGGGACGTTTTACTACGTATCTAAATACAAGTTGTTGTTGTTGTTGTCCATCTCTATCACTCTGCAGTCTTTAAGACAGTCGTCCACGCCATCCTTCTTTAACGCTTGTCAACCATAGTCCAGCTCAGTGGGACTGATCTTTCTTGGTTCTACTCTTTCTTATCCAATCATAGACAGAGCATTTCTGGGCACTGAGCTTTATTCCCACCCCCTCACCATTACCTCAGGAGTCCTCTAAAGATCCATCCTTGGCCCCCAACTCTCACTTCAATATCTCCTGGTTAGCCGTCCATCCTCCACCCTGTGTAAATTCCAGCTCATCCAACACTCAGCTGCCTCTATCCTATTCCACACTAAGTCCCGCTCACCCATCATTTCCATCCTCGCGGGTGTGCATTGCTACCCTGTATCCTAACACCGCAATGACCCCTTTAAGACCCCATTCTCAGCATTGCTGGCTGTGCAGCTGCCTCAGCAAGCAGAAGCAGAACAAGGAGAAGGTGCCAGAGGACTGAACCAGGTGAGCTCATTGCAGGACCACGCTCCAGGGAGAGAGCCCGCAGATTCTTTAATGAGGCATTGGAGGCCTTGGTGCTCACTGTAGAGAGGTGCTCTACCCAGCAAGTGGCAGGAGGCCCTCGCCACAACTCTTCCACACCATGTGAGGAAGGTAGCGCAGCATGTCTCGGGCAGCACTGTGGTCCCCAGGACGCCCACACAGTGCAGGAAGAAATTTAATGACCTCACTCGGGTGGTCAGGGTGAGTCAATGCTTCAACAAATGCTACATACCACCATCTGTACCACAATCTTCACAAACTGCCCAAAGCACCACACCCCAGCACTCACCCACCAACAATCCCTACCTACCAACACTCACACCCACATCTCACACCTTGCACACAATGACAGCTATTCAACTATGGCAGGTGCAAGGGTCATTAGTTATTAGAATTCATGTGATATGTGTGATATGTTTATAGATAAATTTATTAATGGTCTTTGGAATATTTTTTTGTCTTATTTCACCTTTGCGCCCAGGAGGATGTTGTGATTTGCCATGAGACAGGGATTGTATGATGGGGATGTGGTGAGTTACGGGGATCTGGGGTTTCATTCCAGAACTAGCCGCACCTCTAGCCAAGCAGTTCCAGTACAGCTACAACACTGGCATCTATCCGACAATGTGGAAAACTGCCCAGGTATGTCCTGTCCATAAAAAGCAGGACAAATCCAATCCGGCCAATTTCCACCCCATCAGTCTACTCTCAATCGGTGTCATTGACAGTGCTATCAAGCAGCACTTACTCACCAATAACCTGCTCACTGATGCCCAGTTTGGGTTCCGGCAAGACCACTCAGCTCCCGACCTCATTACAGCCTTGGTCCAAACATGGAAAAAGGAGCTGAATTCCAGAGGTAAGGTGAGAGCGACTGCCCTTGACATCAAGGCAGCATTTGACTGGGTGTGGCATGAAGGAGCCCGAGTAAAACTGAAGTCAATGCGAATCGGGGGGAAAACTCTCCACTGGCTGGAGTCATACCTAGCACAAAGGAAGATAGTTTTGGTTGTTGAAGGTCAATCATCACAGCCCCAGGACATCGCTGCAGGAGTTCCTCAGGGCAGTGTCCTAGGCCCAACTATCTTCAGCTGCTTCATCAATGACCTTCCCTCCAACATAAGGTCAGAAATGGGGATGTTCGCTGATGACTGCACACTGTTCAGTGCCATTCACAACTCCTCAGATAATGAAGCAGTCCATGCCTGTATGCAACAAGATCTGGACGACGTTCAGACTTGGGCTGATAAATGGCAGGTAACATTCGCGCCTCAGAAGTGCCAGGCAATGAATATCTCCAACAAGCGAGAGTCTAACCACTGCCCCTTGACATTCAACGGCATTATCATCGCCGAATCCCCCACTATCAACATCTTGGGGGTCACCATTGACCAGAAACTTAACTGGACCAGCCACATAAATAATGTGGCAACAAGAGCAGGTCAGTGGCTAGGTATTCTGTGGTGAGTGTCTCACCTCCTGACTCCCCAAAGCCTTTCCACCATCTACAAGGCACAAGTAAGGAGTGTGATGGAATACTCCCCACTTGCCTGGATGAATGCAGCTCCAACAACACTCAAGAAGCTCGACACCATACAGGACAAAGCAGCCCGCTTGATTGGCACCTCATCCACCACCTTAAACATTCACTCCCTCCACCACTGGCGTACAGTGGTTGCAGTGTGTACCATCTACAAGATGCACTGCAGCAACTTGCCAAGGCTTCTTCGGCAGCACCTTCCAAACCCGTGACCTCTTCCACCTAGAAGGACAAGGGTAGCAGGTGCATGGGAACACCACTACCTTCAATTGCCCCTCCAAGTCACACACCATCCTGACTTAGAAATATATCGCCGATCCTTCATCGTCGCTGGGTCAAAATCCTGGAACTCCCTACCTAACAGCACTGTGGGAGTACCTTCACCACACGGACTGCAGCGGTTCAAGAAGGCAGCTCCACACTACCTTGTCAAGGGCAATTAGGGATGGGCAATAAATGCTGGCCTTGCCAGCGAAGCCCACATCCCATAAATGAAAGAAAAAATTCAGGTGAATCGGAGTCTGATGAGCCAGTCCAGAAGGCCGATTGTCTCGCTGCCTCCTCCTTCCCTTCTGTTCCTCCTCCTCCTCATCCTCTTCCACCTCCTCCTCCTTCTGAGATGGTCCCAAATCCCTGCTGGCAAGGGCTGGGTGCTCATGATGGTCAAGTTGTAGAGCATGCAGCAGACCACATTGAAATTGGACACCGGCTCTGGTGAGTACTGGAGGGCTCCTCCCAAGCGGGCAAGGCTGCGGAAGCATAGAAGCATAGAAGATAGGAGCAGGAGTAGGCCATTCGGCCCCTCGAGCCTGCTCCGCCATTTAATGAGATCATGGTTGATCATCCAAATTCAGTACCCTGTCCCTGCTTTCTCCCCATATCCCTTGATCCCTTTATCCTTAAGAAATATATCTATCTCCTTCTTGAATATATTTAATGAATTGGCCTCAATTGCCTTTTGTGGTAGAGAATTCCACAGGTTCACCACTCTCTGGGTGAAGAAATTCCTCCTCATCTCAGTCCTAAATGGCTTACCCCTTATCCTTAGACTGTGACCTCTGGTTCTGGACTCCCCCGCCATCGGGAACATCCTTCCTGCATCTAGTCTGTCTAGTCCTGTTAGAATTTTATAAGTTTCAATGAGATCCCCTCTCATTATTCCAAACTCTAGCGAATATAAGCCTAATTGACCCAATCTCTCTTCGTACGTCATTCCTGCCATCCCAGGTATCAGTCTGGGAAATCTTCGCTGCACTCCCTCCATGGCAAGAACATCCTTCCGCAGATAAGGCGACCAAAACTGCATACAATACTCAAGGTGTGGTCTCACCAAGGCCTTGTACAACTGCAGCAAGACATCCTTGCTCCTGTACTCGAATCCTTTCGCTATGAAGGCCAACATACCATTTGCCTTCTTAACCGCCTGCTGCACCTACATGCGTACCTTCAGCGACTGGTGCACAAGGACACCCAGGTCTTGTTGCACTTCCCCTTTTCCCAATCTATTGCCCTTCAGATAATAAACTATCTTCCTGTTTTTGCCACCAAAGTGGATAACCTCACTTTTATCCATATTATACTGCATCTGCCATGCATCTGCCCAATCACCCAACCTGTCCAAATCATACTGGAGTTTCTCTGCATCTTCCTCACAGCACACACGCCCACCCAGCTTTGTGTCGTCTGCAAACTTAGAGATATTACAACTAGTTCCCTCGTCTAGATCATTAATATATATTGTGAATAGCTGGGGTCCTAGCACCGATCCCTGTGGTACCCCACTAGTCACTGCCTGCCACTCGGAAAAAGTCTCGTTTATTCCAACTCTTTGCTTCCTGTCTGCCAACCAGTTCTCTATCCAAATCAGTACCTCACCCCCAATCCCATGTGCTTTAACTTTGCATGCTAATCTCTTATGTGGGACCTTATCGAAAGCCATCTGAAAGTCCAAATACACCACATCCACTGTTTCTCCCTTATCTATTTTACCAGTTCAATCCTCAAAAAATTCCAGTAGATTAGTCAGGCATGATTTTCCTTTTGTAAATCCATGTTGACTTTGTCCGATCCTGTTACTGTTTTCCAAGTGCTCTGCTTTTACATTTTTTATAATGGACTCTAGCATTTTGCCCACTACCGATGTCAGGCTTAATTCCCCGTTTTTTCTCTACCAACTTTTTTAAATAGTGCGTTTACATAGCTACCCTCCAATCCATGGGAACTGTTCCACAGTCTATAGAATTTTGAAAGATGACCAGCAATGCATCTACTATTTCTAGGGCCACTTCCTTAAGTACCCTAGGATGTAGATTATCAGGCCCTGGGGATTTATTGGCCTTCAATCCCGTCAATTTCCCTAACACCATTTCCCTACAAATACTGATTTCATTCAATTCCTCCCTCTCATTAGACCCTATGTTCCCCGACATCTCTGGGAGTTTATTTGTGTCCTCCTTTGTGAAGACAGAACCAAAGTATGTATTTAATTCGTCAGCCATTTCTTTGTTCCCCATTATAAATTCCCCTGATTCTGACTGCAAGGGACCTACACTTGACTTCACCAATCTTTTTCTCTTCACATATCTATAGAAGCTTTTACAGTCAGTTTTTATGTTCCCTGCAAGCTTACTCTCATAATCTATTTTCCCCCTCTTAATTAATCCCTTTGTCCTCCTTTGCTGAATCCTAAACTGCTCCCAATCCTCAGGTTTGCTGCTTTTTCTGGCCAAATTATATGTGCTCTCCTTGGATCTTATGCTATCCCTAATTTCCCTTGTTAGCCACGGTTGAGTCACCTTTTTTGTTTTATTTTTATGCCAAACAGGGATGAACAAATTCTGTAGTTCATCCATGCGATCTTTAAATGTTTGCCATTGCCTATCCACCATCAACCCTTTAAGTAACGCTCCCCAATCCACCCTAGCCAACTCGCGCCTCATACCATCGTAGTTTCCTTTATTTAAATTCAGGACCCTAGTCTCTGAGTCAACTACTTCACTCTCCATCTTAATGAAGAATTCTATCATATTATGATCGCTCCTCCCCAAGGGGCCTCGCACAACAAGATTGCTAATTAATCCTTTCTCATTACATAATACCCAGTCTAAGATGGCCTGATCTCGAGTTGGTTCCTCGACGTATTGGTCCAGGAAACCATCCCATATACACTCTAGGAATTCCTCCTCCACAGTATTGTTACTAATTTGGTTAGCCCAATCTATATGTAGATTAAAATCACCCATGATAACTGCTGTGCCCTTATTGCACGCGTCTCTAATTTCCCGTTTAATGCCATCCCCAACCTCAGCATTACTGTTTGGGGATATGTATACAACTCCCACTAATGTTTTCTGCCCCTTGGTATTTCTCAGCTCTACCCATACAGATTCCACATCATCAGAGCTAATATCCTTCCTTACTATTGTGTTAATCTCCTCTTTAACCAGCAATGCTACCCCACCTCCTTTTCCTTTTTGAACCATTGCTTCAGCAGGCCGATTGTCTGTGTGATGATGTTACTGGTGGCAGCATGGCTCTCATTATATGAGTGCTGGGCATGAGTGTTAGGGTTGTGCAGGGGAATCATGCGCCAGGTGGAGAGTGAATAGCTCTTGTCTCCGAGCAGCCACCTCGAGCTTGTCGTGGTGGCTGGAAGAGTGCTGGCACAGGATGAAGGCATCGTGGCTGCTGCCAGGATAGCGGGCATTGACATTAAGGATTTGTTGTGTGTGGTTGCACACCAACTGTACATTAGGTGAGTAGTAGCCTTTGCGGTTACGGAGGATCTCAGGATTGTTATGTAGTGCCCGCAAAGCCACGTGGGTGCAGTCGATGGCGCCCTGCACCATGAGGAAGCCCGCTATCCTGACAAAGCCACATGCACGCTCATCCTGCTTCTCTCTGGTGATTGGGAAGCCTTTTTATTCCCTTCTCCTGCTGTAGAGCGCCTCAGTGATCTCCCGGATGCAGCGATGGACGGCAAACAGTGAGATGTTAGCTATGTCTCCTGTTATAGACTGGAAGGTGCTGCTGGCGAAGAAATTGAGGGCAACGGTGACCTTGACTGCCACTGGGAGACCCTGGTCTGAGGCTTAAGGTCTGGTTGCAGGAGGTGGCAGATTTCTGTGACCATCTCTTTGGTGAATCAAACCCTTCTAATACACTGTGCCTCGCTTAATTGAAGGTAGGAGAAGTGCTCTCGGAATACCCTTGGAGTGTTGGTCTCCTGTTGAGAACCCGGATGGCACTCCTCCTCCCTCTGTGCACATGTTCCTGTATTTCTCGCTGCCTGCGCTCCCTCCACCGTAGATCTTGGAGGGCCCGTTCGACTGCCAGTACAGCGTCCGTTAATGTTACCAAGTGTAGCAGGTTGAATCTTTGAAGAATAAATGTAGCTACTTTTTAGTTGCCACAAGACTCCTGATACAAAAGAACCTTGACATTACTGAGTGAAACTGTTGCAGTGGGTGAAACTGCACTAACCTGACAGCTGCGAGTGATTACTGATGATCCCTTTAAATAACATCCCTGGAGCCGGCTTCCTGGTGCTGCATGCCAGCTCTCCCTTTTTGTGTTTACTCCAGGCAGTGAGGTAAGTGGTGAGAATCAATTTTACAAATCGGGCGATCAGTGAGCATTCCACACTCCGTGATGTCACGATCTCCCTGGCGTTGATGTTTCCAACGATACCTCTTACCGGTGAAGCTACGGGGAGCGGGTAGCCGGATTTGGCATGTGGCCGTGGATTCACCTCGCTCCGGCGATAATGGTATAGCGCCCCATCTACTGGCAGTAACGGGAGGCACTAAGGGGATGATTTATTCCCCCTAGGTCCATCTAAATTGTTGGGGGGGTTTAGGGATTACTTCAGGCTCTTAGAAACTCTAGAGTTCCAGATGACCTCAGGTGAAATGTAAAGTATACCTGGGACACTGAGATGTATGTCATTCTAAAGGCTATGGGGGAGAAATTGGACTCCTTTGCGCCTCCCATTAGTGCCTCCGGGGGGCAATACTGGGGCGCTAAGGGCTTACCAACCGGGCGCGGCGAAATTACCAACACCCGTGAACTTGCATGGCGGGTTAGCGCTGGCGCCAAAACTTACCGCCTCGATCTCCTGCGCCCCAGAGATCGTGACGTCATCTAGTGCGCAGCACCCCGTTATCACCCCGGATGTAAAATTCGCTTCCGCCCCCTGCAGCATCGCCGGGCGTCAACAACGGCAGCTGCAGGAGGCGTTGTCACCTTGGCTGGCCGCAATGGGAGCGCTAATTAAAGGCAGTGGTGGTCAGGCAGGCCAACATTTAATAATGTCCCCAGTGTGCTGTATTTTGATTTTTTTTCAAGCCCGTGATTGATCACCCCTACACTCTCTTAGAGTGCTTGGGGCTGCTATGCGCGTATAGCAGGTGGCGTCGATCACCATTCCCAGCCTTAGCCTTCAATGACCACAGCATTGGCCCTTCCCTTTAAGAGAAGGAAGGAGCCTGTAAAACCGGCAGCACTACACGGAACATTGTGCAGCCCTCTGCCGCTACTGCCCCTCTCGCTCCCTTTAGCGCTCAGGGAAGTGGTAGCGCTTGATTTAGCATTCCACTTCCCTCTTGGAGCACTAAAGCGGAAGTTCCCATCGGAATCAAGTGTGTAGCGCTCGGCAATACTTTTGTGCTCCCGCAATAGTTATCGCCCCAAACGGGGTGCTACGCAATTTTTAGCCCTGAATCTCAGACACACATACACATACATATATATATATATATAATGCAAAATTAGACATAATCAGTGAGCATAAAGTAAATTAATGTGATATTCCAGATAAGAGATTTGAACAATATGCCAATCAAAATATCTACTTTTATAATAAAATCATACTAAAATACCAAAGAAAACACAAATTAAAATATTGCTGCTGTGGATACCACATGCCCTAATATCACGATTGAAAGGAACAATTATAAAGACAACCAATGAAAAAGTTAAAGATTTTAAATAAATTATAAATGAGTTATTGACCAGTCTGTTTGTTTGGGGATCAACTGCATTTTTGTTATTTGCATTTAAGCTTAGTGCAACAATCTGTGACTTTAAAACTCTTCTCTACAGCATTTCTCGTATTGTGGCTGGTGAGTCATCTTTTTCCATCCAGAGATTGGTAGCCTTAGCAAGACTGGCACCAGGAGCTCTGCAGGTTATCTCAAACACGTCATTTAGTCTAGTACAAAATACATCAGTGAGCTAAGTAACGAGATAAGTGCATGCTTATTAAAAAAATGTGGAGGAAATAGCTCCCCCAATAGCTCAGCTAGCTACGGTAGAGAACGACTACGCCATAAAAACCAGGAGGATCCCAGGTTCCATCCGAATTCTGGGTGGAGTTAGTTGATCTTGACCATATCAATTGACCTCAATGCCCATGAGTTAAAGAGATTATGGTTGCTGCTCCCGATCACCCCTGCTCTTCTTTGAAATAGTGCCATGGGATCTTTTACGTAGACCTGACAGAGCAGACAGGCCCTCAGTTTAACATTTCCTCCAAAAGAAGGCCCCTCCGAAAGTGCAGCACTCCCTCAGCACTGCACTGATGGGTCAGCCTAGATTACGTGCTTAAGTCTCTGGAGTGGGAATTGAACCAACAACCATCCTGACTCAGAGGCGAGAGTGCTACCATTTGAGCCACAGCTGACACAGCAAGAGGAAGAGGGGAGGGGAGGAAATTGGCAGAAAAAGGAGGAAGATAAATAATCTGGGTGACATCCAATGATATGCAAGTGTACACATGACTGGTTGAAACCACCTTTGCAAACTTTGTTGACTTGGAACTATGCATTAATTTTCTCAGAAACATAACTCCATTGGAGAATGCTTCAAGAAATCAAGAATTTGGCAGAAGGAACAGGGAGAGGCAATATACACTTAATGGCACAGTTTTAAAGAGTGTGCAGGGACAGAGGGACCTGGGAGTTAATGTGCATAGGTCCCTGAAGGTGGCAGGACATATAGAGAGAGTGGTTAACAAAGCATATGGGATCTTGGGCTTCATAAGTAGAGGTATTGAGTACCAAAATAGAGAAGTTATGCTGAACCTTTATAAAGCGCTGGTTAGACCACAACTGGGTGTTGCGTCCAGTTCTGGTCACCACACTTTAGGAAGGATGTGAAGGCCCTTGAGAGGGTGCAGAGGCGATTTACCAGAATGGTTCCGGGGATGGGGGATCTTAGCTATAAAGACAGATTGGAGAAGCTGGATTTGTTTTCATTCGAGCAAAGGAGGTTGAGGGGTGATTTGATAGAGGTGTAAAAGATTATGACGGGTTTGGATAGGCTAGACGGGGAAAGGCTGTTCCCACTAGTTGATGGTACAAGGACTAGGGGACACAGATTTAAGGTTTTGGACAAGAGATACAGGGGTATGTGAGGAAAAACTTTTTTACGCAGCGAGTGATGAGGACCTGGAACTCGCTGCTGACGGAAGTGGTGGAACGGAGACACTCAATGTTTTCAAGGGGAGACTGAATAGGCACTTGAGGGAAATAAACTTGCAGGGCTACGGGGATAGAGCGGGGAATGGGACTGACTCGATTGCTTTGCAGAGAGCCGGCATGGATTCGATGGGTCAAATGGCCTCCTTCTGTGCCGTTATGACTCCATAACTCTATGATTTATGGTTCTCTGGAACCTTCTTGCATGTCATTGAAATTTTTCAGAGCTTCTCATAAAATGAGTTACTTTGGTGTACTCACTATTGCTGTGTAGCTAACTGCCGAGCAAGATCCCACAAACATCAATGAGATGAATGATAATTCATTTTATTTTTGGTGGTTGGTGGTATTGGTTGAAGAAGGAATCTCATCCAAAACCGCTGGTGGAATTTCCTGCTCTTATTTGAATAGTGCCATGCAAACTTGGGTTAATGTCTCATTAAAGAACAGCAGCTCTGACCATGCAGCACTCCTTCGGTACTACAGTCATTAGATTATGTGCTCAAATCTTGGAGTCAGGTTAAAACTCTAAAATGAAGGATATCTCCATTATCCATGCGCGAGAGTGAATAATCACTTCTTCTAATTAGGTTTGGGCAGGGCCAGCCTTACGGGTGTGTGACATGGGCGTCTGCCCAGGGCACCATGGCCAAGAGGGTCTGACATTAACGGAATCGACCTCTGTGAAGAACTTGGCCGTCTCCAAAGTCTGCTTCCGATGGACTGTAGTGCTCCTCAAGTTGAGCAAACTTCAAGTTCCAAGAGCAAGTTCCCAAACACGTGGATAGCACTCAGGATCCTGTTAACCATGCCCCTGTCGGTGGCGAGCAGCGAACGGAGCTTCTCGAAAGTTGAAGCTCATAAAAACATATTTGCGATTGACCACAGGAGACAACAGGTTAGCTTCGCTGGCCATCCTGTCTATCGAGAATGATGTGGCTCAAAAATATCTTGGTGAACAAAGTTTTTCATTTGTTATTGTGTTTATGTTTAGTTAATTTGTCACTTATCTATAATGTTATTTTTTTATGACTTATATCGTTTATTATTTAAATTCTAAAAAAACTTTTGCGATTACAGCTTTATTTCTGAAACTTTCGCGAATACTACTACACACTTAAACTCAAAGAAAGGGCGCCAAAATACAAGTTCGTCCAGGGGGCCATTTTCCCTAATGCCGGCCCTGGGTTCGGAGCAGAATGAAGAATTGCTAAACTATTTGCAGACCCAAGGAACATAAGAAGCATCAGATTAACAGAAGATATCTCTCCAGGTTGGTTTCCCAGTGTTGTGCCATCGATGCCAGTCCTGAGTCAGTATGATTGATTTTCTTAATTGGATCGCTCTTTCAAAGAGCTGGCACGGCCACGATGGGCTGAATGGCCTCCTTCTGTGGCTGTGCGATTCTTGTCATAGTGCTGATGCAGTTCCTCACCGCCTGGCCTGGCAGATCTGAGGTAATCAGCCAGCATCTAACTTCTCAGTTCTCCAACATTTCCTTTGAAAGCTCCTGAGACGTCAGAGGGAGAGGGAATATCCACTCAGCATGGAATTAAAATGAACGGCTGTCCCCAGCTGTCACTATCCAAGCAGGACGGCAGATTCTGCAATCAACCAGCAGTACCTGCTCCATTGCGCCAACTTTATATTAAGTGCCAGCATCCTCTGCACCACAAGCTACTGTGCCAGCAAAATAGCTTATGAATGTCTATGATTTTGAAAGAAGAGAATCTGCATGAGTTGCTCTTTCTCATCACTGAAACTAAGTTTAAACAAATGAATTTGCTGCATTTAATTTGTAATATCCAGAGACTTGAGCACAAAATCTAGGCTGACACCCCAGTGCAGTGCTGAGGGAGTGCTGCACTGTCGGAGGAGCCGTCTTCTGGATGAGGCGTTCAGCCAAGGCCCCGTCCGCTGTCTCCGGTGGATGTAAAAGATCCCATGACACTATTTCGAAAAAGAGCAGGGGAGTTCACCCCAGAGTCCTGGCCAATATTTATCTCTCAACCAACATCACTAAACATATTAGCTGGTCATTATCACATTGCTGTTTGTTCGAGCTTGCTGTGCAAATTGGCTGCCGCATTTCCTACATTCCAACAGTGACTACACTTCAAAATCTACTTCATTGGTTGTAAAGCGCTTTAGGACATCCTGAGGTCCGCTGGTTTGGGAGTCTAGGAATTGGCAGCATAGTCTAAAAATTAGAGCCAGGCCTTTCAGGAGTGAAGTAAGGAAACATAGAAGTTTGGAACTCTCTTCCGCAAGCGGCAATTGATGCCAGGTTAATTGTTGATTTTAAATCTGAGATTGATTGATTTTTGTTAACCAAGTTATTAAGGGACATGGGCCAAAGGCGGGTATACAGATCAGCCATGATCTCATTGAATGGCGGAACAGGCTCGAGGGGCTAAATGGCCGACTCCTGTTCCTATGTTCCTATGTCGTGAAAGGTTTGATGGTGTGAGAGGAGTAAAAGGTGCGCTGGGCCATGAAAGGACAGACTCTGGTGGGGTAGAATTCTTTTTCTGCTGATGACCTGCAGCGCTTCATGGATGTCCAGTTCTCGACTGCTAGATCTGTCCTTAGTCTGTGGCACAGCTGTAATGCCACAGTCCAAGAAGCTGGGTGTCATCACTGTGGAGAACAGGATCACTCCAATCATTTCTACACAGAAAGACATAACTGCGACAGGTAGGTTAATGATGAGTAGGCCAATTAGATCACTCCCTTGTATTAGTTCCCTCACCACCTGACACAGGCTATGCTCAGGAGGACTCAATCAACTCAATCAGTGCAACTGATTCTCTTTTGGTGGTGGCCATTGAAGTCCCTTACCTAAAGAGCATTCCATGCCCTTGCTTCCCTCAGTGCTTCCTCCAAGTGATGTTCAACATGGAGGGGTGCCAATTCTTCTGTTTAGGAAGTGGGAGCGGGGTTGGAGTGAGGGGGGTAGATGGTGATCAGCAGGAGGTTTCCTTGGCCTCGTTTGACCTGAAGTCATCAGGCTTAATGGGATCTGCCGTCAATTTTGAGGACTCCCAGGGCCACTTCCATCCAACTGTATATCACTGTGTCCCCACCTCTGGTAGGTCTATCCTAATGATGTGACATGACATACTAGGATTGATGATGGAGGAGTCTGAGATGTTGGCTGATAGATATGATTCTGTGAATCTTTTCCAGATACAAAATATCTATCTCTGACAGCAATAGTAAAGCAATAACAACAGCTTGCATTTATACAGGTGACCAAAAGCTTAGTCAAAGAGATAGGTTTTAAGGAGCGTCTTAAAGGAGGACAGAGAGGTGGAGAGATTTAGGGATGGAATTCCAGAGCTTAGGGCCCAGGCAGCTGAAGGCACGGCCGCCAATGGTGGAGTGATGAAAATTGGGGATGTGCAAGAGACCTGAATTGGAGGAGCGCAGAGATCTCGGAGGGTGGTAAGGCTGGAGGAGATTACAGAGTTTGGGAGGGGTGAGGCCATGGAGGGATTTGAAAATGAGGATGAGAATTTTAAAATCTAATCACAGGAGTGATGGGTGAATGATATTTGGTGTGAGTTAGGATATGGGCAGCAGAGCTTTGGATGAGCTCAAGTTTACAGTGGGTGCAAGGTGGGAGGCCGACCTGGAGAGCATTGGAATAGTCAAGTCTAGAGGTGACAAAGGCATGGATGAGGGTATCAGCAGCGGATAACATACAAGAAAAGGAGATGAATTAGGAAAACTAGTTGGTGAGTTGTTGCATCTATTACCTTTGGGTTTATGGACTAGTTCAATGAATATAGTAATTTTTATAATATGAAACAGCAACTTATGTAAATTAAATTATACTGTAATGGTGTGAAGCTGACTTTAACCAAATGCACTGTTCCATCAGATGGTTTGAAATAATTTTATAATAGTTTCATTTGAGAATTTGCTTATGCAAGTTAACAGCAGAGTTCAATTTACATAACTCCAGTTGCTTGAATCTGACTATTACAATGATGCATGTTCCATTCGTTATATAACTGTGCAAAACATTAAATGGCCTGTGAATAGTGATGAGGAAACCTGCTGGGATTCATTAGTCTGATCGGTTTCTAACTGCATTGACCAAATTCCATCAAAATAATGCCATCCGCAGGTTATATAGGAACACATCCCAAAATAATGACACCAGTGTCCTTACTCCTGAACCTAATGCAACGCATTAAGCTACCTTTTTGGGGATGGGGAGTTTCCTGGCCATTCATTTCTATTCTTCTTTATTTTTACTCTTGGACATTTGTACTCTCTTTTTATTAAAGAGCGATAAGAATGATGATCAGTGAGAATGACTTGTTCATCATTGGGGGTCATTTTCCAAGTATGCGCTGGTGATAAGGAGCCTTGCCCGCCAACAATGCATATTGGGAAATTGTGGGCAGCGCACTTGGAATTTTCCGATGTGGGTCTCCAGCAGAAGAGGGTTCCAGCTAATGTTCCCTCTAATATTTTTTTGTGCGTGGTACCTTTAAATTTGCTGCGCAGCCGCGCATGCGCGGTATCTTCCCGAGGACACAGCTTGTGAGCGGCCTGCACGGGACCTCCCGATTGCCCTGGCGGCCATGCACGCGCGCAACTTAGAGGGAAAATTGGTCTCAGCTTCCAGCACATTCTCTGGAAATCAGCCCCAGTACGAGCGAGCTGAATTAATCTTAAACTGCCCTGGGTTGATGGTTATATCAATTGATGCAAACTTGGCACCTCGGGGCCTAAATTCATTAGCAGCCCAAATCGGGCGCAATTCATGTGGTGTGGAGCCATGGCGCACCAGAACGGCAAGGCCTGAGGCCTGTCCTAAATTGGCCCAAAGGCCCTAAGGCCTCACTGCTACGGGTGCCACTCGCCAGTTGGGGCCTGACCAATTTTGCGTGGCGTGGATGCTGGCGGAGGCCCACAAGTTAGTCCACGCAGAGGGGGTGATTGGGATGGGGGAGGCAGGAATTAAGCGCTAGTTGGGAGCTGCCTTAATGTTGAGGTTAGAGGAGCACACCAGCTCTGCGCCAGGCTCCATTTTAAGTTAAGGTAAAAACTAAAACCTGCAGGCTTCTTCCTCCGCCTACAGGACCGCAGGTTCGGTCGTTGTAGAGCCTGAAAAAGTAGTCAGAGCTTACGACATTGTATCGGCTGTGGCTCAGTTGGTAATACTCTGACCTTCTAAGTCAGAAGGTTGTGGGTTCATACTCCCACTCCAGAGACTTAAGCACAAAATCTAGGTCTGATACTCCAGGGCAGTACTCAGAGAGTGCTGCACTGTCGGAGGTGTCGTCTTTCAGATGAGATGTTAAACTGAGGCCCTGTCTGCTCTCTCAGCTGAACGTAAAAGATCCCATGGCATTAATTTAAAGAAGAGCAGGGGCGTTCTCCCCGGTGTCCTGGCCAATATTTGTCCCTCAATCAACATCAATAAAACAGATTATTTGGTCATTATCACATTGCTGTTTTTGGGTCCTTGCTGTGCGCAAATTGGCTGCCATGTTTCCTACATTACAACAACGATTACACTTCAAAAGTATTTCATTGGCTACAAGCGCTTTTGGACATCCTGAGGTCGTGAAAGGCCTTTCTTTAAAACATGCACAATAATGTTGCATTCATAGCTCCTTTCACTCTGTCAGATATCCGAAAAATTCTCCTGTTCAGTGTCCCCAGTGATACCATCAGGACTCACTATTTAAGCAATAATGCTTTAAAAAATAAAAGGGAAAGAAAACCATTGGGTGTTCAAGTTAATTCTTTGGGATAAGATTTAGTTTAGGCGCTATGTCCCCATTTTCTTCAAAATGGCAGTCATCACTCTCTTCAAGAAATCCACCATAAACTCTCTCTACCTACTGTCCAATTTGAAACTATCCCTTTGTCTCCAAACATCCGGGAATACATTGGTGCTTTGCAATTACTCTCCCACCTCTCTCATCACTTCCCATTTGAGCTCTCTCTGTTCTGGCTTCCACCTTACTGACAATACTGAGACCGCACCCATCAAAGTCACAATTGTCATGTGCTTCTTGACCATGGCCCCTAATGTCTCCTCAAACTCTGCCTTTGATGCCATTGATCGTTCCATTCACCTCTGGCAGTGTGTAACCATATCAACCTACTGAACCCTGAGCCCCTTATTGAAGTCAAGTCACGATGGGACGAGACTTCACACTGTGCTGCCAACTGTCAGGTAATGCTGGAATCACCACAGGTGCTTGCTTCTCCGTAGCAGACAAGTTGACAGCAACACAGGCAGATAGTGATCCTTCTTTTGTAGGCATACACAGACCCTTAATTTTAATGTTGGTATATATTAAAATGCTTTGCCAGGCCAAAGGTATTTTCGAAGTGAAATAAAGTTGTAACAGATTGTCTTTCACTGATAAGTGGACATGGAATGTGCTTTGATGCACTTTACTAAAAGGCAGCAAACATTTGGGAGCAAATGTGCTTTCAAAAGGAACTGTTGGATTTGGAAGCTGCTTTGTGATGGAGATATTTCAAGAGTTGTGATTCAGATAAGCAGATACTGACAGAACAAATGGTTGTGACTGCAGGGGGGTAGTCATAGACAACAGAGATAAACAATCCCCCTTAGATTTGCAGGCTTCGTGTCTACAACAAAACAGGCTACCAGATTGTAGAACAACTTTTGTTGCCTAAAGAGGAGGAGTCAAACTTTTGAAGTTTTGAAATGCAAGATGCGACATAACACATGAAATGTGACCAAGTGATTTTCTGCCACTTTTGCAAACTTTTATGAGTGAATGAACAATTTTGGGCTTTGATAAAGGCAACTAATGAATAGCCACACAGGATGTGTGAGTGTGAAAGTTTGACAGCTCAAACAACTTAGGTCGAACATTAAAGGAACATCTCACAATCTCTGAATGACTGATTTACTGAAAAAGGCAAGAAAAACTGTATAAAAACCAGTGAGGAAAAATATTGGCACTGCAGTCAGAAGGAGGTGGCCTGGCTGATCATCTTGCATACGAGGACCTACAATCAATGCTAGACTGATCATCGGCGGGTGGTTGTATGTATGATTTCTTGTAATATTATTGGTGGACTGCTCGAATAGTGGTTGGGGTTTTGAATCTGCCTTAGGAAGAATAAAAGGTTAAAGACTGAACCTGTGTGTCTGGTGTAATTTCTCATATGTCTCAAGTCCGAACTCTATAACATGTTGGACGGGGCAAGGGGTAATTCTGCAAGTCCTACACTTTACCCCCAACATTCACCCAGAGCTTGCTAGGGGAGGATACTTCCTGGCTTCACCTGGCCATTGAGAAATGCCATCCAGTAAGTATGCTGCAAACATGCAGCTGCATGCAGTCAAAACAACAGCAGCACACAATGTACAATTTGCCTCTGCATAGTTGGAGGAGCAGATTTATTCTCTTTTAAATTCGCTCATCACAGTAGTGTATACTAGCAAAACTGAAACAGGCTCGAGGAGCTGAATGACCTACTTATGTTCCTCTTCCTTGGATGTATGTGGGTGCTTGGGAGATAGTGGGTGGGGGGCATGGTATCACTTAAGCGAGTCTGTCTCTAATAATTGGCTCAGTTGGTGTTTTAGTTCACTGGCAATAATGCTGTCTTAAACCCATGCTGAAATATGCTTTAATAATGCTTGTGTTACCCATAATATCTTGCCTGACATAGCTTGCTTGATGGTAAGTGGGTGTTAAACTCCTAATATATGGCCTCAGATAGCTAGTTTTGTAACATTGTAGTCCCTTATTGCCATCAAAGAGATTAGAATTTGGATTATAATTACAATTAAAACACTTGTCCTCTCTTGACATCAACCAGAACAAGTTGTTATTTCAATCAGTGTGTTTCACATTATGGTATTTTTTAAAAATCAATTTTAAACTTTTCATTTAAAAGATTGTTTCAATAATGTAAATGCTAAAAATTGAAATGCATGTAGCCAGAGCAATAAAAAACAAAAAGAGGCAAAGCAGTAGATCATCCATAGTGAATCAATCTGTTATTGAAGAAAAGAAGATACAAGCATTAATCCTGGTGACACTTGAAATCGAGGGTTCCTAAGCTCGAAGGAACTAAACCGGCTAAATTGGAGCAGGTTTGACCATCCTTGGATCAAGTTAGACCAGAGACCTACATAATGTTGCAGATGAAGAGAGCAGTGATCATCACTATGATAAGAGGACTAAGTACTATTGACATATATCTTAAGCAAGTCCATTTCTTAGGTGGGGCATCAGAACTGTAAATGGCAGGTCCCATTATCCATGTACTGCGCAGCTACTCTCTGTGATTAAAATCAATGCTATTATTTTATCTAAAAGTTTTCAACCTGCTACAATGTTGACAAGTCTCAAAAAGGACACTGGGCCTGTTCTGGTCTCCTGGAGCCTTGCTTGATTGCCTCAGGGAGTCAGAGTTGGGTTGCTCTGAAGAGGCAAATTGTGCAAAGGCGGCAGCTGTACAAGAACACTCGAGAAAGGGAAATGTGAAATCGGAATGGCATGACAACCTTTTTGCTCCAGCAGCATCTATTGTTGCCCTTGGGACATAAGTATCCTCTCAAGCATATGGTGAATGCGGGCAGTCCAATTATATAATCAATTGTATAGTAAAGCGACTCCACCCAGCTAAAGGCACTTCACCATTATCTTTGCCTTTTTACAGAAAATGGCTGATACCTTTCCTCAAATTTAATTAAAAGAAAAAGGGTAGCTATCTGGCTGGCTGGCCTTGTCTGAGGCTGTCACATTGAAGTATGGTATTTTACACCAAGTCTCAGGCCCCAGCCTCCCTGATCCTTCACTTAAAAAAGCAGTGAGGAGCATTGGATTTAGGGATCTGAGACCGAGCATTGAAACACCATGCATGGGAATTTCCTCTGACTGCTTCCTGCTCCGTCACTGTTACTCCACTGGAGGTGCAGCAGAAACTCAGTTTACCGGGTTTCTGCCGCACCTTTGGCGATGTGACTGCGATGGAGCAGGAGAAGTTGCGAGGGCATCCCTGGCCTGTTTCAGTACCCTAGTATCAAAAAACACACAAAGACCATTACCCCAAGTTGAAGAGCAACCATAACATTTAGTTTCCATTTTGAATTTCGGCTCTTTAACTTAAAATGTAGGGGTACTTAGCATGAATATTCAAGCGCGAGATCATTGTGGAGCCTTACTCTGGAGTATTCCTCTAACCGACCAGGAACAGAGGCCAGATTCGGATGGCAGATTCTTCCTAGAAATCAAATAGACTGCTTTACACGGTTAAGATTACATTGTACAAAATTTATATAGTTTGGGACAAAACATGAAAGCATAAGATGGAACATTCAGATCTTTCACTTAAGACTGGACTGAGCACAAATAACTTAAGTTCATCTGTTTATAATTTGTGGTTCTCATCTAGACCTCCTGGTGGGTGATTTTGAACCACACACCTGTTTTTGAAGTGCCTTTGAAAACTCTTTACATTAAAAGCACGATATGAATGCAAGTTGTTGTTGTTAGGGGTGTTGCTTTCTAAGAGATAATTTGTGCATACAAGGAAACCTTTGGGTGACTGTGGTGATCGAGCGGATATTTTTACTTCAGATTCAGAATTAATTGAAGCTGCCTGTCCACACAGCTTTTTCATGGTCAACTGAGGATCTGCTGCAAGTTCGAACCTCAGTTAATTTGATGAGCCGTTGACTGATATTCTGTATAGCTCGTATTCACGTCATAAAGCCATTCGCTGATGTCCTGTCGCCTGCGTGTTGGTTGATTCCAAAATGTTGATTGAATAAATGTAATGTGCATGAGACCTATAGACTACTTAATTAACCTCCTGCCAGGGAGGTTATAGCACTTGAGAGTGCAGTGTTGAACAAACTGCAGTGTTTCTAATTATACGCCTTAGCAGAGTTCCTACAATTTTCTTGAGAAATTTGACTGTAGAAATTCATTTCTGGATATAACGATAAACCGACTGAATTTTGGGCACAGATTAAATGTGAAGGTAAGTTTACTGCCAACATAATACTGGGTTGGAGAATAGGATTTTGCAATGTCTACACATATAACATTTTCATTGAAAGATGGAAGTCATAGGCCTGAAAATCCAAGCGCGCCAGGAAAGCTGCCGGTGCCACCGCGACCGCGGGTTAACGGCCGACGAAAATGGTAGCGCTGGTAGGACTGAAAAATTCGCGCTGGGGACTACTGGTTATTAGCCCAGTGCTAAACTCACGGTGTAACGCCCTTCTGGTGGCGTTAGTCCCGAATGTGGTGTCCAGAAGCAGCGTTTCATCTTCCAACAACCTCTGGAAGTGAGGCTATCATTTTGCTAGGTATTGTGGGATATTAAAAGGGCAATCCATTGTTGTTTGCTTAAAAGGGCAATGTCTTCTGAAGTGCTAAAAATAAAAATGAAGTAAAAAAAATGCAGTTTTTAGCCCTTACAGCTCTGCTGCCTTTAAAAAAAAATTAACAGTTGAAAAAAAATTCCCAAATGAGAGTCTTCAGCTCTTGAAACTGAATTCCCTTCCGCACCTCACAAAATGGGAAACGTGCTTCAGCACTAACACAAATGGCTCAGCAAGCCTGGGAAGGGGCACCCAGGGTCTCGCACGCAGCACCCTAGCTTTGTGCAGGATGTCAACACTGCAAGAGAGGTCCTGTACCCACAGGAGCTAGGAAGCCCTCCAGAAAGAATGATGTGGGAGTACATCACTAAGGCCGTCACTGCCAGCAGTGTTGCCCCCACCACCTGGCTCGGGTGCCCAAAGAAGTTTCATGACTTCAGACCAGTGGTCAAGGTCAGTGGATGCATCTTCAAAAGCCGTCTTCTACCAACTGCATCACTAGCCTCACGCACTGCTCAGTGCACGACACCCCCTGCCTCCAATCACTCACCTACCAACAATCTGTACCAGATACAAGGTACATCTCCCATTCCTAGCTTCACCTCACCCCCTTGGAGGAGATGATACTGGCCATTCTTGGCAGGGGCATGGCTGAGCCCTTGGCCAGTGGCGAGGCTGAAAGGATACAAAATGCCGGTATCCTCATATGTTATCCTCCTTCTCACATCCCACTTCCCCCTCGTCCCACAATATCTTCTGATTTACAAGGTGCCCATGGTGTAAGCATGCACCTCTTGCTTTCCTGCCCTCCCCTCCCCACAACTCCAGCCTAATGCCTTCCTCATTTCACACACATAAGAAATTCAGCCTGCCCAGCCAGTGGTTGACCAAGAAGAGGGAGAGGAGAAGAAGAAGAAGAAGAAGAATTCACTGCCGACAGAAGTGGTGGAAGTGAAGACACTCAATGTTTTCAAGGGGAGACTGGATAGGCACTTGAGGGAAATAAACTTGCAGGGCTACGGGGATAGAGCGGGGCAATGGGACTGACTGGATTGCTCTACAGAAAGCTGGCAAGGACTCAATGGGCCGAATGGCCTCCTTCTGTGCCGTATGACTCTATGACTCGAAGAGAAGAAGAAGAAACACTGTCACTCAATTTCACACTCCCAGCCAGCAGCTCCTCAAGGTCGACCAGCAAGGCCATTTGAAGTGTCCCTCACTGAAAGTCAGCAGCCTTCCACCAGCCATGCTGCAGCCACTGGGGTAGCACTGCGTGGCATCAGTGGGATAGGCAAAGGCACACAGAAGACAGTCACTAAGGGAATGCATAAGGGTGATGAGTTGATTTCTTGATGTAATATTGGATGGATAGATGTATAAAGATGGATTGAAAAGTTTGCTTTGTGGTGGCTTTTATTTCAGCATTGTGGCCAAGAGGATGCTGTGATGGTCAGTAACAGCAGGAAGGTAAGGTGTGGGACAAATATTGAAAGGGAAATTGGGGTTGTGGTCACTGGTACCCCAGGCAGATGATTCCATCCCGGATATCCAGGCCAGAAAGTGGTGGTCTGGGTTGCATGCTTTCTTCTGCTTCTTCCTCTTCTGGTTCTTCCTCTTCTGGTTTTTCCTCTTCTGGTTCTTCCTGTTCTGCATCTTCCTCTTCCCTCTGCGAACAGATGCTGTAAATATGAAATAAAAGCAGAAACTGCTGGAAATATTCAGCAGGTCAGTCAGCATCTTGACCTGAGACGTGAACTCTGTTTATTTCTCGATGGATGTTGCCTGACCTCCTGAGTATTTGCAACATTTTCTGCCTTCCTTTACCATCCAAGGCCTTGCAAGTGTCCAGCAGCACTCCCTGCACACTTAAATATCTTTTAACATGTATTGCAGCAATTTACTTCAATAAAATGAAAAAATCCAGTCCAAAAGCTTAAATGGAAATTTACGTGAAAAATGTGTGTGTGTCCTTCTAAGAGGTGTTGACAGCGCCTCTGTGAGTCTGCTGAACATGCATTTTCATGGCGAGCTTAGGACCCAGCGTTGAACTGAACGCTAAGGCCCAAGTTCGCCGAGGTGACATCGTCAGCGTGCACATCACCCTCTCCCTAATTTAAATTTCCACGCCATCACTTTTACCAGCAGCGCTGCCAGACCTCGGAAAATGGCGGACACCGTAGGACCCGCCACCGGCTGGTAAAAGAACGGCGGCCGCCGTTTTTTTCGCAAAATTTTGCCGGTAACGAGTGGCGGTAAACACCTGAATTTTTAGCCCATAGTTTCCTTAGCATTCCCATTGTTTTCTCGAATAGAGAATGTGCAAAGATTTGTTTGGGGTAAAAGAATATGGGATAGTAAGTGATCAGCATAGAACCTTGTTGCCGATTTGGGTAGCGCAGAAGTCACAGTAATAGAAATTTATCAGTGTTTGCAATAATGCAGGCAACATTCAAAGTATTTCTTCCTCACAGCATACATCATAAGTTGTTACAGAAATACATTTCTCATTTCTCTCTCAGGCGACTGAAACCAGTCCAGGAGCTCACACGGACCAAGTGTGATCTATAAAGGCACTTACCTTCTATATGATGTGAGCTCTGCCCCAGTCAGGAACCGGTCCAGCTCCCTCCTGAAGAGAGTCAGCACCCACCACACCAGACGGCAAAGTATTCCAGAGCCTCACGACTCTCTGGGAAAAGAAGAACTGTCTAAAATCCAGTCTATTCCTATTCTTACAAAATTTAAACTAGAGAGAAGAGACCTCACTTCTTCTGATGTAGTCACCAATCTGGTATAGCCAGTGATAGTAATATCCTCTTGTAAGCATCATTGGCCAATTTTTTGTGCATTCGACTGATTTGGCTTCAGAATTCTACTTTCTGTGGAGGGACAAGTTACACCACAGCATGTGATGATCAAATGTTGATAAGAGACTGTTTTAGGCAAAAGAATTGTCATTTAGCTATTGGTGGAATATACAATAAAAGTTAAAAGAAATCAAACGACCCCTTTGATTGCAGACTCATTAAAATAAACATCACTGACAAATGGTCAAATGAAACCAGCCAGTATTAAATAATTCAATTCAAAATTCTGTTAGCAGATTCAGATTACATTCAAACAATTTGCTTAGAGTCCAAAACTTGCAAGGCAAATAAAATATATTGGGGGATCGTCCAGGTTGTGGGAGTTACATAGGATCAGGAGTAGGCCATTGAGTCCATCGAGCCTGAACCGCCATTCAGTCAAATCGTGGCTGATCTGTACCTGAACTTCATCTACCCGCCTTGGTTCCGTAACCCTTAATACCCTTGCCTAACAAAAATCTATCAAAAGTGGTCTCAAAACTTTCAATTGAACCCCCAGCTCAACAGCTTTTTGGGGGATAGAGTTCTAGATTTCCACTGCCCTTTGTGTGAAGAAGTGCTTCCTGACATCACCCCTGAACGGCCTGGCTCTAATTTTAAGGTTATGCCCCCTTGTTCTGGACTCTCCCAGCAGAGGAAATAGTTTCTCTCTCTCTCTCCCCTATCAAAATTGTGCAAGTGGATCATGGTTCCATAAACAGATGAATCCAAGAAGAACTAAGATTGTTTCAAAGTTTTAAACTAACAGACTGCGAGGAGAGTCAAAGAGAGATGAATCTATTGTAACTGGAAAAAAAAATCAATCAGGACATCTTACAAGTATTACAGTCATGAGGGAGTTAACAGTGTAAATATAGAAAGGTATTGTGTGCAGGACCAGAGAAGAAGAGGTGGAGGAGTTTAAAAAAAGTGTGCCTTATGCAATTTAAAAAATAGCTTCACACATTTGTTTACGGAGCTGACAGCTATCTGGTGCAATAACTGTTGAATTAGTCAAAACATTATTAAAGAATTGGACACATATCAGATTTAATAAGGTAGAGAGAGAGGGAGAGAGATCAATTTGACATTTTAAGACCAAAATAGAATCATGGAAACTTTCAGCACAGAAGGAGGCTATTCGGTCCGTCATGCCTGTGCTGGCTCTTTGAAAGAGCAGTCGTGCTTAGTCCCACCCCCCCCCACTTCATCCCCCCCCACCGCCCCCCAGCCCCCCCACCCCCACTCCACACCTCCCACCATCAACAACAGAATAACCTGGGTTGACTCAATAGTCTTTTGTCATTTTTCATCAACGCTTTTGTCATTTCTTGTCGTAGGTTTATTTAAATGTCACTAGATTAATTTGTGGGATGAGAAGGTTGTCCTATGAGGAGAGATTGTGTAGAATGGGCCTATACTCTCTGGCGTTTAAAAGAATGAGAGGTGATCTCATTGAAACATCTAAGGTTCTGAGGGGGATTGACAGGGTAGATGCTGAGAGGTTGTTTCTCCTGGCTGGGGAGTCTAGAACTAGGGGGCGTAGTCTCAGGATAAGTGGTCGGCCATTTAAGACTGAGATGAGGAGGAATTTCTTCACTCAGACAGTTGTGAATCGTTGGAATTCTCTGCCCCAGAGGGCTGTGGATGCTGAGTTGTTAAGTATATTCAAGACTGAGATAAATAGATTTTTGGACTCTTGGGGAATCAAGGGATATGGGGATTGGGCAGGCAAGTGGAGTTGAGGTCGAAGATCAGCCATGATCTTATTGAAAGGCGGAGCAGGCTCGAAGGGTCGTTTGGCCTATGGCCTACTCCTGCTTCTAATTCTTGTATTCTTATATTCTTATGATGGAAGGATCGTTAATGAAAAAAACATAAGAACATAACATAAGAAATAGGAGCAGGAATTGGCCATTTGGCCCCTCGAGCCTGCTCCGCCATTTAATAAGATCATGGTTGATCTGATCTTGGCCTCAACTCCACTTTCCTGCCCGCTCCCCATAACCCTTGACTCCCCTATAGCTCAAAAATCTGTTTATCTCCACCTTAAATATATTCAATGACCCAGCCTCCACAGCTCACTGGGGTAGAGAAATCCAAAGATTCACGACCCTCTGATAGAAGAAATTCCTCCTCATCTCCGTTTTAAATGGGCGACCCCTTATTCTGAAACTATGCCCCCTATTTCTAGATTCCCCCACGAGGAGAAACATCCTCCCTGCATCTACCCTGCCAAGCCCCCTCAGAATCTTATATGTTTCAACAAGATCACCTCTCATTCTTCTAAACTCCAATGAGTATATGCCCAACCTGCTCAACCTTTCTTCATAAGACAACCCCCTCATCTCAGGAATCAACCTAGTGAATCATCTCTGAACTGCCTCCAATGCAAGTATATCCCTCCTTAAATAAGGAGACCAAAACTGTATTCCAGGCGTGGTCTCACCAACGCCCCGTACAGTTGTAGCAATACTTCCCTACATTTATACTCCATCCCCCTTGCAATAAAGGCCAACATTCCATTTGCCTTCCTAATTAATTGCTGTACCATGCTAACATTTTGTATTTCATGTACAAGTACCCCCAGATCCCTCTGTACCGCAGCATTCTGTAGTCTCTCTCCATTTAGATAATAATTTGCTTTTTTATTCTTCCTACCAAAGTGGATAACCTCACATTTTCCCACATTATATTCCATCTGCCAAATTTTTGCCCACTCACTTAACCTATCAATATCCCTTGCCAGATTATTTGTGTCCTCCTCACAACTTGCTTTCCCACCTATCTTTGTATCATCAGCAAATTCGGCTACATTACACTCGGTCCCTTCATCCAACTCATTAATATAGATTGTAAATAGTTGAGGCCCCAGCACTGATCCTTGTGGCACCCTGCTAGTTACAGTTTGCCAACCGGAAAATGACCCATTTATCCCGACTCTCTGTTTTCTGTTAGTTAGCCAATCCTCTATCCATGTGAATATATTACCCACAATCTCGTGAGCTCTTATCTTGTGCAGTAACCTTTTATGTGGCACTTTATCGAATGCCTTCTGGAAATCCAAATACACTACATCTACTGGTTCCCCTTTATCCACCCTGCTCGTTACATCCTCAAAGAACTCTAGCAAATTTGTCAAACATGATTTCCCTTTCATAAAACCATGCTGAATCTGCTTGATTGTATTATGATTTTCTAAATGTCCTGCTGTTATTTCCTTAATAATGGACTCCAGCATTTTCCCAATGACAGATGTTAGGCTAACTGGTCTATAATTTCCTGCTTTCTGTCTCCCTCCTTTCTTGAATAGGGGCGTTACATTTGCAGTTTTCCAATCCGTTGGGACCTTTCCAGAATCCAGGGAATTTTGGTAGATTGCAACCAATGCATCCACTATCTCTTCAGCCACTTCTTTTAAGACCCTAGGATGCAGGCCATCAGGTCCAGGGGACGTGTCCACCTTTAGTCTCATTAGTTTGCCTAGCACTTTTTCTCTAGTGATAGTGATAGAAATACTGAAAATATTATGGAACTGAAAATTATGGAGAAAGTCACAAACGGAATGAGTTAAATTTCATCTTCACTACCTGGGTGGTAATTTTTTTTTGTTCGTTCCTGGGATGTGGGCGTTACAGGCAAAACCAGTATTTATTGCCCATCCCTATTTGCCCTTGAGAAGCTGGTGGTGAGCTGCGTTCTTGAACCGCTGCAGTCCGTGTGGTGAATGTACTCCCAGAGTGCTGTTAGGGAGGGAGTTCCAGGATTTTGACCCAGCGACGATGAAGGAACGGCGATATATTTCTAAGTCAGGATGGTGTGTGACTTGGAGGGGAACTTGGAGGTGATGGTGTTCCCATGCGCCTGCTGCCCTTATCCTTCTTTGTGGAAGAGGTCGCGGGTTTGGGAGGTGCTGTCAAAGAAGCCTTGGCGAGTTGCTGTAGTGCATCTTGTAGATGGTAAGCACTGCAGACATGGTGTGCTGATGGTGGAGGGAGTGAATGTTTAAGGTGGTGGATGGGGTGGCAATCAAGCAGGCTGCTTTGTCCTGGATGGTGTCGAGCTTCTTGAGTGTTATTGGAGCTGCACTCATCTAGGCAAGTGGAAAGTATTCCATCACGCTACTGACTTGTGCATTGTAGATGGTGGAAAGGCTTTGGGGAGTCAGGAGGTGAGACACTTGCCACAGAATACCCAGCCTCTGACCTGCTCTTGTGGCCACAGTATTTATGTGGCTGGTCCAGTTAAGGTTCTCGTCAATGGTGACCCCCAGGATGTTGATGGTGGGGGATTCAGCGATGGTAATGCTGTTGAATCGTTGAATGTGAAGGGGTGGTGGTTAGACTTTCACTTGTTGGAGATAGTCATTGCCTGGCACTTGTGTGGCGTGAGTGTTACCTGCCACTTATCAGCCCAAGCCTGAATGTTGTCCACGTCATGCTGCATGCGGGCATGGACTGCTTCATTATCTGAGGCGTTCCGAATGGAACTGAACACTGTGGAATCATCCGTGAACATCCCCACTTCTGACCTTATGATGGATGGAAAGTCATTGATGAAGCAGCTGAAGATGGTTGGGCCTAGGACACTGCCCTGAGGAACACCCGCAGTGATGTCCTGGGGCTCAGATGATTCATCTCCAACAACCACAATCATCTTCCTTGTGCTAGGTAGAGGCAGTGGAGAGCTTTTCCCTGGATTCCCATAGACTTCAATTTTACTAGGGTTGCTTGATGCCACAGTTGGTTAAATGCTGCCTTGATGTCAAGGGCAGTCACTCTCACCTCAGTAATTCAGCTCTTTTGCCTATGGTTTGACCAAGGCTGTAATGAAGTCTGGTGCCGAGTGGTCCTGGCAGAACCCAAACTGAGCATCAGTAAGCAGGTTATTGGTGAGTAAATGCCACTTGATAGCAGTGTCGATGACACCATCCATCACTTTGCTGATGATTGAGAGTAGACTGATGGGGCGGTAATTGGTCGGATTGGATTTGTCCTGCTTTTTGTCGACAGAACATAGCTTGGCAGTAATCTGGCAGAGCAGATTATAGAAACCACCCAATGTTCATTCTCTTGAAATCAATGGGATGAATATTGAATCATCCGAAAACACGGCGTCTGTTTCCACATGTACGCTGATGACACCCAGCTCTACCTCAGCACCATTTCTCTCAATCCCTCCACGGTCTCTAAATTAACACACTGCTTGTCTGACATCCAGTACTGGATGAGCAGAAATTTTTTCCAATTAAATATTGGGAAGAACAAAGTCATTGTTTTCGGGCCCCGCCACAATCTCCGTTCCCTAGCCACTGACTCTATCCCTCTCCCTAACATCTGTCTGAGGCTGAACCAGACTGTTCGCAACCTTGGTGTCATATTTGACCCAAAAATGAGCTTCCGACCACATATCCGCAGCATAACTAAGATCACCTATTTTCACCTCCGTAACATCGTCCGTCTCCGCCTTTGCCTCAGTTCATCTGCTGCTGAAACCCTCATCCATGCCTTTATTGCCTCTAGACTTGACTATTCCAATGCACTCCTGGCTGGCTTCCCATATTCTACCCTACATAAACTTGAGGTCATCCAAAACTTGGCTGATCGTGCCCTAACTCGCACCAAGCCCCGTTCACCCATCACCCCTGTGCTCGCTGACCTACATTGGCTCCCGGTTAAGCAACGCCTCGATTTTAAAATTCTTGTTTTCAAATCCCTCTATGGTCTCGGTCCTCCCTATCTCTGGAATCTCCTTCAGCCCCACAACCCCCCGAGATATCTGTGCTCCTCAAATTCTGGCCTCTTGAGCATCCCTGATTATAATCGCTCAACCATTGGCGGCCGTGCCTTCAGCTGCCTAGGCCCTAAGCTCTGGAATTCCCTCCCTAAACCTCTCCGCCTCTCTACCTCGCTTTCCTCCTTTAAGACGCTCCTTAAAACCTACCTCTTTGACCAAGCTTTTGGTCACCTGCCCCAATTTCTCCTTATGTGGCTCGGTGTCAAATTTTTGTCTTATTACACTCCTGTGAAGCGCCTTGGGACGTTTTACTACGTTAAAGGCGCTATATAAATACAAGTTGTTGTTGTTGTTGTTGAATGTGTCACAAATTAAAAGCAGGATAGCAACTGTTACCATGTTCATAATTTTCAACAATTTTTTATTTTCCTGCTATCATATAGAAATCACTAGAGTATTGCACATAATTCTGGGCACCACACTTCAGGAAAGATGTAAAAGCCTTAGAAAGGGTACAGAGGCGATTTACCAGAATGTTACCAGGGATGAGGAACTTCAGTTGTGAGGAGAGGTTGGAAAAGTTCGGACTGTTCTCCTTGGAACAGAGAAGGTTAAGAGGTGACCTGATCGAGGTTTTCAAGATGATGAGAGGTTTTTCATAGAGTGGCTAGAGAAGAATAATTCCCTCTGGTGAGTGGGTCAATAACTAGAGGTCATAGATTCAAAATCATTGACAAAAGATCTAGAGGGGAGATGAGGAGAATTTTTTCACCCAGGGGCCCCCGTCTGCTCTCTCAGGTCAACTAAAAGATCCCATGGCACTATTTCGAAGAAGAGCAGGAGAGTTCTCCTCGGTATCCAGGCCAATATTTATCCCTCAATCAACATCACCAAAAAAAACAGATTATCTGGTCATTATCACATTGCTGTTTGTGGGAGCTTGCTGTGCGCAAATTGGCTGCCACGTTTCCTACATTACAACAGTGACTACACTTCAAAAGTACTTCATTGGCTGTAAAGCACTTTGTGATGTCCTGAGCTCATGAAAGGTGCTGTATAAATGCAAGTCTCTCTTTTTTCATTTAACAGTTAGAGTGTAACTTCCCAAAAAGTGGTTTCAAGCTGTTGATAAATGAATTTGTAAAACAAATGCTTGCTCAATCAAGCAAACAGAATAAAAGATGGAGACCTGGGTATGTTTTAATTTTTGATGTTCAATTGGTTTAATGCTGATGTTAATATAGCTTTTTATTCAGCGCCATGAAGTAGAATTCAGTGCTGTCGGAGAACTAATTAAGTGGTTTCATTTGCATTGCTACTGCTCTAATTATCCTGGCACATTGGAGGGAAATGATGACAAAAGGAATCGGGAGTTAACAAGGGCATTCTCCCCTGGTCATTGAAATGAAAGTAACTATAGCAGGCAACCACGTAAAGGTAATTTAGGACCTTTGCTCTATTGACAGTAGGCAGCTGTACTATTATATATTTGCTTGCTATTGATCGGAAATAAAAATGCTAGTGTTGCACCTCATGTTGTCTCCAGAGTGCTAATCTTCATAATGCTGGGTTAGTGTCCACATACTAGCAGAACAATCCATGAGGACCATTACTACATTAAAGAGGATTTACATGTACCCCCCGCCCCCTTTTAAAAATCCCATGCTACCATTAATGGGAGAGAAGGATTTAAAACTGGATGCTGTACTTGTAAGCAACTGAATAATAATAATGCCACACTTCATACAGCTAACTGATAGCCAAGTTCCGCACCCATGAGGATGGCCTCAACCGGGATCTTGGGTTCATGTCACGCTACATGTAACCTCACCTGACGTAGAGTCATCCAGACTCGAGTCGTCATTGGCTTGTTCACAGATGTGATTTCCAGTAAAAAAAGTAAAATGTTTAAAGTTTATGGTTTTCCATACAGACTGCAGCATCTGACACATTAGACCCCCTGTGACCCCACCTCATTGTCTTAGTTGTATTTTGCTATGTCTTTGATATATTGCCTTCCTGACTGACCTGATTGTCTCTCTGCCGAGGTGTGATAAAAGGCAGTCAGAAAGATTAACTGTAGTCGTCTGACATTGTACGCTGCACAGGCATTGTTCTCTGTCTATATATGCCTTGCCGATTTGTAATCCTTCACTTCACCTGACAAAGGAGCAGCAGCTCCGAAAGCTTGTGATTTCAAATAAAACTGTTGGACTATAACCTGGTGTTGTGCGACTTCTCACTTTTGTCCACCCCAGTCCAACACCGGCATCTCCGCATTAAAAGAAACAGGCCGCGCAGAACGAAGCACAGCTTACAGGGACCGTTGCCTACCACCTTCCGTAAACTTCAGCTCATCCAAACCTCTGCTGCCTCTATCCTAACTCACACTATGTCTTGTTCACGTGCCACCCCTGTGCTCACTGGCCTACATTAACTCCCAGTCCGGCAATGCCTCGATTTTAAAATTCTCATCCTTGTGTTCAAGTACCTCCATGGCCTCGCCTCTCCCTATCTCTGTAACTTCCTCCAGCCCTACAACCCTCTGAGATCTCTGCGCTCCTCCAATTCTGGCCTCTTGCGCATCCCCGATTTCCATCGCTCCACCATTAGCGGCCGTGCCTTCAGCTGCCTGGGCCCTAAGCTCCGGAATTCTCTCCCTAAAGGCAAGTTGTTGTTGTAGTGATGCAATAGTCTTACAGTACACTTTTTCCCCCATTTGAGCTACAAGGAAATGTTAGAAATGGAACAGTACTGGTAGAATAATGAATTGCACTATCCTAATGTCCCATTATGCTGGTACTTCAACACACTGTCAATGTATGATAGGACATGAGTTTATTTTTACAATCCCTACATGCCACGTATCCAATATCAGCTGCAATATCAAACAGGCATAAGAACATGAGAACATAAGAAATAGGAGCAGGAGTAAGCCATACAGCCCCTTGATCCTGCTCCACCATTCAATAAGATCATGGCTGATCATCTATCTCCACTCCACCTTCCCACACTATCCCCATATCCCCGCATTAAGCTTCACCCCACAGAAAAGAACAGAAAATCGGACAAATGGGGATGAATAATTTTGAGTTTTCTTGTGTGCCCACTTGTAGGTGGTTACACAGTTGCCTTGACCTCTGGCCTCTGGAGTCCCCAAGGATCTATACCTGGCCCCCTCCTATTTCTCATCTACATGTTGGCCCTTGGCAAAATCATCTGAAAACACAATGTCAGATTCCCCATGTTGCTGATGACATCCAGCTCTACCTCACCACCACCTCTCTTGACCCCTATCCTGTCTCTGATTTGTCACGGTGCTTGTTCGACATCCAATACTGGATGAGTAGAAATTTCCTTCAACTAAATATCGGGAAAATCAAAGCCATTGTCTTTGGTCTCCGCCACAAACTCCATTTCCTAGCCACCCCTCTCCCTGGCCACTGTCTATCAAACACATTTTATTTGATAATGCTCCTGTGATGCGCCTTGAGATACTTTACTATGTTAAAGGCCCTATCTAAATGCAAGCTTCACAGAAGCCTTGGAACTGGTTGCCTGCCTATGCTTTCATCCATGGAATTGTTTGTGGCACTTGGAGAAGTGAAAAGCTTCAGAGGGAAATGTAAAGAAATGCTAAGAACATATTTATTTTTTCAAAAGTGGAAGAACATTATAATTCAGAAAAAAAAAATCAACGGAAACAATTCAGACAGGTTTGAAGGATTGATTCGATGGCGGAACCTTTGACTAATGTATGCAAATACACAACAAATAATCTCTAAGAATAAATATAAAATGCGGCAAAGCCATTAACAGGCACTAATGAAAGGAAAATAAACTTGGATCAAATGGAAGAAATAAAGCTGTAAAAATTGAACAAATATATCCCATTACAGAACAGCAAAGAGTGACGGTCACTGTAAAGTAAGTGAAAAAATTGGTACAAATAAAAAGGCTACAAAATAAATGGGAAATATGTGACTGGATTGGTGACTGTGGAGCAAAGAGGGGAACATTTGCTATGAATGTATTTTGAGCGCGTGATGGAGGTGATTTTTAACTTCGCTGCCCGCGCAGAACCCTGGCGGAATGGATCGGCCGCCTATTGTAGAACCCACCTGATTTTTGAGCCCATTGAATCGATAGAACAAACAATTCCCAATCTCTCTGTTCAAACAAATGCAACACCGTATATCTTCTATTATTTATGATATAGTGACAGGGAAGGACAGTTTGCCAAAAAAGAAATTGACTGATATGAAAGGGAGTAACTCAATGCTACTGACTAGGGATAAGTACCAGGCTGAAACTTGAAACTGCTCTTCAGCAAGTCAGGACAGTGTATTTTTGTTCTCCAATCACTTGAATTTGGACCAGTTCAGCCACTGCCATTTACTGCCATGTATCCCTCAACCAACACCAGTAAAACAGATTATCTGGTCATTTATCACACTGCTGTTCGTGAGATCTTGCTGTATGCAATTGGCTACTATGTTTTCCTACATTACAATAGTGACTACACTTCAAAAAGTACTTCATTGCCTGTGAAGTGCTGTGCGACATCCTGAGGACATGAAAGGTGCTGTATACGTGCAAGTTCTTTTCTTAGAATTGGCATCAATCTGATATTAAACTGCGCAGTTCAATTTTTGAGTGGCGTGTTCAGAAATTTCCAAAAAGTAAAGATCTAATTTCAAAAATAGAAGTCCATTTGTAAAATTACTTGTGTCTCTTATCATGGGGCATGAATTATTAAAGTCCTTAAGCTTTTCAATTAGAATTTATTATGACAAAATCAAGCATCAGAATTTAAACCAAAATCCCATCTTTGCCCCAGCACTATCCTGCCCCATCTGGTTTCTGACGGAGAAATTTGACAACAAAACGGAAATCGCAGGTTAAGTATTACTTCCCAAACAGTAACTAAACCAATAATGATGGGACCATGGGCTTTATTAGGCCTGTTTGATCTAAGGGTAACATATCCAACCTGGAGGAGAAGTACTGTAGGGGGAGGTGGTTTGTGTCAGCTTCACCTCTGACTTCTGAGCGGTTCGAATCGCTCCCACTCCCTTGGTTCTAGACCTTGGACTTATTTGGGGGTTGTGACAAAAAGTGCAGCAGACAACTGAGTTTGATGCAAGAACTTTGATCTTTATTTAAGAAAGTAAAAACACAACACAAACACTCTTACACTCTAAAAGTGGGGAACACTTCAGTACAAGCGAGGGAAATAACATTCGGAGAATACTTCACCTCTCCCAATCCCACTTTACTAGCTAGGTTGGACTCTAGAGTACCAGGGATAATGCTCACCAAACGAATCCTTGACAGTTGAGCTGGTTCGCGGTGTCGGGATTCGCTGGATTGGATCGGGTGAGTACCCACTTTTCCTTGGTTAGAGGTAGGGTTTAGAGTCTTTTTAAGTAAAAAGTTTCATAAGGCCCTTGTTGCCGCGAGGTGTCCGATGGTCACTGAGGTGGTCGCTCTGGTCTCTTCTTGCGTGTCGGCCTACTTCCGGAGCTGCTGGCCTTCTTTGTTGAACTTCTTTCTGTTGCCCCCTCGCCTTGTTGAACTGTCTTCTTCAGAGCTGTGGAACTGCCTTCTTGCAGAACTGTGGAACTGCCTTCTGCCGGACTGCTTGCTGAATTCCTTGCTGCGGTGTAACTGTTGAACTGCTTGTCTCCTTGAACTGCCGTGTAACTCTACTGGAGAACTCGAACTTGAACTGTTGAGAACGGGCCTTTTATTATACCCACTGAAGCTTCCTTATCATTGTAAGATTTTGAAGGGCTCGTTAACAGTAACTGGTTTGTAAATGTGTGAAGTGGTTTTGGGATAGCTTGCATCCTGTCGATCTCCTCGGTTGATTACAGGTGATTGTTTTTGTGTTTGGTTTTCTTGACTGGGCCCGGGTTTTCTATGGAACGGGTCTGAGTGATTTGTATTATGTATGATTTTGATGGGTCCTGTGATAGGTTTTGATGGGGCCTGTGCCTTCTCCCAGGGTCTATTGTCAAAATGTTAATATCTGCTGGGGTTTTGAGTGAGGTCATGACGGTTCCCCAGACAGTGTAATTAACTGCAATAGCCAAACTGCTTGTACAGAGGTCGTCCCACCTTTTTGTCCCTTTACAGGCCCAGACATGTTTTTAAAATGCCAAAACTTGGTTTTTGGTCTTAAATTCCTTAGGTTAGGCCCAAATGCACTTCACCACCCTGTAATAATTGGAAAAGAGTCCAAAGTTTTTTTCCTTAGGGTTTGTCTTCGAGTTTTGGGGATCTGTGAATTTTGAGAATCTTACAGTACTTAGACACAAATCTGTCAGAAATCTTTGTCTACAGATAACAGTGCTATTAATTGAATGCATGAATGGCTATGACATCTTTTTTTAACAACTAGCTAAATTGATTTGATGTGCATCATATAGTATTTTAGCATATGTACAAGTCAAAATGGTATTCTAGTCACCCATTTTAATGAAGTACCCGCCAAAAAGCAAGCCATGTTTATATGTTTAGAATCCCTTCAGATGAAATGGGTTTGTACCCATGCTGTTAAAGGGCTTGACTTTTGTGTGAAGGTACGATATAGTGCTATAGATTTATAGAGTTGCTTTGAACAGTCAAATCACAGAATTTAAGCTCATGACGTGCGCCAGCAGCATTGAGGAGAGTTAAGGCCCCAGTGTGAATCAATTCATCGACAACATCGTGAAGATCGACTACAGTTTTATAGCAGAGACAAAGCAGAGACCTCTTGCAGGTCAGCATGGTAGAGTCACATGGATTAGCCACCAGCATAGCAGAAGAACAAATCCTATTATATCACTTTGTTCTGTGCAAAAACTGTCTGCACAGGACAAGAACTAGATCATCTCAGAGCAAGCTGGGAAAAACTGGAAAGAAGTTCAATAAAAGCACCTCTACTCACTTCAGAATTCCGCAATCCCTGGAGGATTATATCTGTCTGAGGCTGAACCACACTGTTTGCAGCCTTGGTGTCATATTTGACCCTGAAATGAGCTTCCGACCACATAGCCGCGGCATAATTAAGAACGCCTATTTCCACCTCCGTAACATTGCCCGACTCCGCCCTTGCCTCAGCTCATCCGCTGCTGAAACCCTCATCCATGACTTTGTTACCTCTAGACTTGACTATTCCAACGCACTCCTGGCTGGCCTCCCACGTTCTACCCTATTTAAACTTGAGGTCATCCAGAACTCGGCTGCCCGTGTCCTAACTCGCACCAAATCCCGTTCACCCATCACCCCTGTGCTCGCTGACCTCCCGGTTAAGCAACGCCTTGATTTCAAAATTCTCATCCTTGTTTTCAAATCCCTCCATGGCCTCGCCCCTCCCTATCTCTGTAATTTCCTTCAGCCCCACAACCCCCCGAGGTATCTGCGCTCCTCTAATTCTGCCCTCTTGAGCATCCCTGATTATAATCGCTCAGCCATTGGTGGCCGTGCCTTCTGTTGCCTAGGCCTTAAGCTCTGGAATTCCCTGCCTAAACCTCTCCGCCTTGCTACCTCTCTTTCCTCCTTTAAGACGCTCCTTAAAACCTACCTCTTTGACCAAGCTTTTGGTCACCTGTCCTAATTTCTCCTTATGTGGCTCGGTGTCAAATTTTTTGTCATTTAATAATCCTGTGAAGCACCTTGGGATGTTTTACTACATTAAAGGCACTATATAAATACAAGTTGTTGTTGTTGTTTACCAGTGTACACTCAGCATGGTACGTCTATGGAATATAGGAACAGGAATAGGCCATTTAGCCCCTCAAGCTTGTTGAGCCTATGAAGCGGAGATGCCGGTGTTGGACTGGGGTGGACAAAAGTGAGAAGTCGCACAACACCAGGTTATAGTCCAACAGTTTTATTTGAAATCACAAGCTTTCGGAGCGGCTGCTCCTTCGTCAGGTGAAGTAAAGGAATACAAATCAACAAAGCATATATAGACAGAGAACAATGCATGTGTAACGTACAATGGCAGACGACTACATTTAATCCTCCTGACTGCCTTTTGTCACACCTCGGCAGATAAACAATCAGGTCAGCCAGGAAGGCACCACATCAAAGACATAGCAAGATACAACTGAGACGATGAGGTGGGGTTACAGGGGGTCTAATGTGTCAAAAGCTGCAGTCGGTATGGAAAACGCTAAACTTAAAAAAATTTTTTTACGTATTTTTACTGGAAATCACATCTGAACAAGCCAACGACGACTCGAGTCTGGATGACTTTACGTCATGTATCGTGACATGAACCCAAGATCCCGGTTGAGGCCGTCCTCATGAGTGCGGAACTTGGCTATCAGTTTCTGCTCGATGATTTTGCGTTGTTGTGTGTCTCTAAGGCCGCCTTGGAGAACGCTTACCCGCAGATCCGAGGCTGAATGTCCTTGACTGCTGAAGTGTTCCCCGACTGGGAGGTAACAATCCTGCCTGGCGATTGTTGCGTGATGTCCGTTCATACATTGTCTCAGTGTCTGCATGGTCTTGCCGATGTACCATGCCGCGGTGCATTCTTTCCTGCAACGTATCAGGTAGACAACGTTGGCCGAGTCACATGAGTATGTACCATGTAACTGGTGGGTAGTGTCCTCACATGTGATGATGGTATCTGTGTTGATGATCTGGCATGTCTTGCAGAGGTTGCCGTGGCAGGGTTGTGTGGTGTCGTGGTCGCTGTTATCCTGAAAGCTGGGTAATTTGCTGCGAATGATGGTACTACTGAGGTTAGGCGGCTGTTTGAAGGCAAGTAGTGGAGGCATGGGGATGGGCTTAGCGAGGTGTTCGTCATCATCGATGACATGTTGAAGGCTGCGAAGAACATGGCGTAGTTTCTCCGCTCCGGGGAAGTACTGGAGGACGTAGGGTACCCTGTTGGTTGTGTCCCGTGTTTGCCTTCTGAGGAGGTCTATGCGATTTTTCGCTGTGGCCCGTCGGAACTGTCGATCGATGAGTCGAGCGTCATATCCCGTTCTTACGAGGGCGTTTTTCAGCATCCGTAGGTGTCCATCGCGTTCCTCCTCGTCTGAGCAGATCCTGTGTATTCGCAGGGCTTGTCCATAGGGGATGGCTTCTTTAACGTGGTTAGGGTGGAAGCTGGAGAAGTGGAGCATCATGAGGTTGTCCGTGGGCTTGCGGTAGAATGAAGTGCTGAGGTGTCCATCTTTGATGGAGATTCATGTGTCCAGGAATGAAACCGATTCTGAGGAGTAGTCCATGGTGAGTTTGATGGTGGGATGGAACTTGTTGATGTTATCGTGTAGTCTTTTCAGTGATCCTTCGCCGTGGGTCCAAAGGAAGAAAATGTCGTCGATGTATCTGGTGTACAGCATTGGCTGGAGGTCCTGTGCAGCGAAGAAGTCTTGCTCGAACTTGTGCATGAAGATGTTGGCGTACTGGGGTGCGAATTTGGTCCCCATGGCTGTTCCGTGTGTTTGGGTAAAAAAATGGTTGTCGAAGGTGAAGACATTGTGGTCAAGGATGAAGCAGATGAGTTGTAGGATGGCGTCTGGAGATTGGCTGTTGTTGGTGTTGAGCCTATGAAGGTGGAAGAGTTGGCCAAAATGTCATGGGAACTTTTTTAAAGTTGTTCTTGAATTGAACTTTGCTGGCAAGGGGCCAGGAGATAGCCGTCTGACATAGAGTACCCAGCCTCTGCTATGCTCTTTTAACCATGGTGTTGCTATTGCTGGTCCAGTTCAGCTTCCAGTCAATGGTGAGCCCAGGATGTTGATGGTGGAGGTGTCGGGAGTAGTGGGGCTGTTGTAGGTCAGCAGGAGGTGATTGGGCCTGCTCTTGTTGGAGATGGTCCTTGTCTGGCACTTGTGCGGTACTTGCCACTTGTCAGCACAAGCCTGTTTGATGTCCAGGTCCTGCTGTAGGCTGGCATGTGCTTCTTCATTATTGCAAAAGTTGTGAATTGGAGAGGAACACTGGAATAATCAACAAACTGCTCCATTCCTTTTTTTATTCCTTCCTGGGATGTGGGCATCGCTGGCAAGCCCAGCATTTATTGCCCATCCCTATGGCAAATAGGGATGGGCAATAAATGCTGGCCTTGCCAATGATACTCACATCCCATGAATGAATTAAAAATAACCTTATGACAAAGATGGGTGATTAATGTAGTACATGAAAATGGTTGGGCTTTTGCCCTGAGGAAATCTGCGAGCAATGTCCTGGGGTTACGATGATTGGCCTCCGACAATTGCAACTGTCTTCCTGTTTGTTAGGCATGACTCAAGCCACCAGATGGTTTTCCCTTTGCCTCCCATTAATCTTAGTTCTGCTTTGGTTACTCGGTACTATAATTGATGCCTTGATGTTAAGGGGAGCTACTTTCACCTCTCCTTTAGCAATCAACTCTGTGTTCATGTATGGGTTAAGTCTGTGATGAGGTCGGAAGCCAAATTTTTCTGGCAGAACTTGAACTGAGCATTGGCGAGTCGGTTGTTGGTGGATGGATAACTGTTGCTTGATGCCATTTCTGATTACTGCATCCATCACTTTGCAGATGCTTTAGGAGGACACTGATAGGACAGTTGTTGCCTGGGTTAGGTTTGACCTTTTTACGGATAGGACGTACCTGGGCAATTTTCCAGATTGTCCGGTAAATGTCAGGGTTATTACTATACTGAAATAGCTTGGCTAGTTCTGGTGTGCAGGTCTTCAGCACTACAGCCTTGATGTTATCAGGGCCTATCACCATCCCTGTGTCCAATGTACTCAGCCACTTCTTTATGTCATCTAGAATAAGTCAACATGGCTGAACTTTGACATCTGTCAAAGCTACTTTTTTAAACTTCAACGGTATACAACTAAAAAAAGATAAATATCTACAGTGCATTTGTTGAGCCGTGTGTGGAATTAATTAATCTTATGACGCTGTAAAGATTCGGGCAAAGCTTGGAATTTCAGTTTGACCAGCTCCTGCTGTGGCTGAGACACTGGAAGCCAGATGTGATGAGTTGCAATCCTGGACAATGTCGTGATAACGTGATAGACATTTCTGATGCTACATTTATGTTGAAGGACTGCTCCTGAGACAATTCTGTAGCACTGTCTACATCTCCCATGCTAATAGAAATTTCCAAGCATTAACATTCCTGTGTAAGTGCAGTTGTTTTAAAGTCACTTGTTTACATCTAATTTATGAGGGCCACTGCCTTCTCAATGGTCATGAAAGGTCTGTAGAAGCTAATACAGTACAGCGCAGCACAGCACAGGGCAACCAGTTCATTGGCCTACATGAGGGACTTCAGCAACTCAGCCCACTTAAGTGCCAGAAATATGGCCAACTCTACTTTCAATTGGCAAGGCACTTTGTATTGATGTTGCCAACAGAGGCGGTATTGCCATCAAAAGCACAAGATAAAACTACCTCACACTGCCCTTTAGTGTTACCAGTGGTATCTCTTTCCTTTCTTTAGAGGTCCCTCGACTCATGGTTACCGTATCCTGACTTTTTGTTAAAAAAAACTTTTGCTGCCTCACTGCAGCAACTCCTCCTTCACAGCAACAACCTCCCTTTTGGTAGGAGAGATCCAACAGGAGTCCATCCTGTATGGGAATAGTGCGGGAAGGTGGAGTTGAGGTAGAAGATCAGCCATGATCTTATTGAATGGAGAAGCAGGCTCGTAGGGCTGAATGGCCTACTCCTGCTCCTATTTCTTATGTTCTTATGTTCATCCTGCATGTGTAATGTGCCCAAACCCAGGTAAATGGGTCAGAAATCCCCCCACGGCCCTTCTTCAGCAGTGACCCCACTCCAGAGGAATGTCTGGACTACTTGATATTTATGGATGGGAAGATTAAGTGCTTTTGAAAGCCTTTTTTTGGTGGTTGTGTTCAAATATGTATGACGTGTATCTGTCAATTATGCTTTAGTCTTCTGAGATGAAGGAGAGAGGATAGAATATAATGTCAAAGAAAATCTCTCTGTATGGCATGTATCTGCCAAGCACTCGGACTTCTGAGATCAAAGGGACAGGAAGAAAAATAACCTCAAAGGAAATCTCTGCTCATTAGTTCATCTTGTTCCATTGAGGTAGAAGTGACCATATGAAGGCTTTGTGGAGTAGGCTCAACTTCATTTGTCTCAAATGTGTGAACATTTGGTAGGAGCACTTAAGACGCTCACATTAAAACGTAGCCCATCCAAATGTTTCTCCCTAATCCTCTATTTGAGTCCTTTCTGAGAACACATAGAACAAGGAGGACAACTTGAATTTATATAGTGTCTTTCACATCCTCAGAATGTCCCAAAGCGCTTTATAATTACTTTTGAAGTGTCGTTACTGTTGTTCTGTAGGCAAACTGTGGCCAGGCCCCAAAAACAACAGTGAGATCAATGACCAGATAACCTATTTTGATTGAGGAATAAATATTGGCCAAAACATCAGGAGAACTCATTGATCTTTGAATAGTGCCATGGCATCTTTTATGTCCACTTGAGGAGACTGATTTGGTTTGATGTCTCATCCAAGAGATGGCACCTCTGGCAATACAGCACTCCCTCAGCACGGCATTGAAGTGTTGCCTTAAATTATGCTCAAGTCCTGATTTTGCCTGAACTCACCTTTTATCTAATGCATCAAAGGGCAACAGTATTCCACGAGCAAATATAAAAAGATATCACTGCTTCCACAGGCCACTGTCATTTCCAGCTGCCTTCAAACTGAGCAGCTGAAACTTATAATAAAGGCCAAACAAGGTGGATTCTCAGTGTACAGGTCTTCTGCAGCCATCAGTGAATGTCAAGTGATGAGAATATAAAGTTATGAAGGTCAATTTAACAACAACTGTGCATATTCGTTGTTCTAGTGTATGGGGAAAAAAAGAATGACTTGCATTTATATAGCCCTTTCACAGCCTCAGGACATTTCACAACACTTTACAGCCAATGAAGTACTTTTTGAAGTGTAGTCACTGTTGTAAAGTAGGAAACGCTGCAGCCAACTTGTGCAGAGCAAGCTCCCACAAAACACAACGGCGCTGATGAATTCTGGAGCCGGAGGCTGGTCGGGCCGCGGCGGCGGTTCCGACCTGTATGACCAACACGACCGGGCAAAGCGCCAGTTCTCCACTAAGCTGGACGGCTGCCTTGAATTTTGTGGTAGAGGAGGACCTCAAGGCGCACATCAGCTGCTGGTTTATAAGGAAATACGTGACGGAGAATCCAAGGCCTCAGTACAGGGAACGGATAGTGAACTGACAGCACAGATCGTCGGTCCCCTTCACGTTGGTTTGGAACAAATGTCTCCAACTTAGCATTATACAAAAAAAAAGAAAAAATCACCCTTGTAAGGTGTAAATGATTTTGATCACACATTAAATGGATTATCATTTTTAGACAAGAAAGTATATGAGTCCACTAATGACACTGTAGTTGATGCGTAAAGCAGAGATGCATGTAAGAGGAAGCTGGATAAACATGCAAGGAAGAAAAGAATAGAAGGGTATGGATGGGGTTAGATGAAGAGGGGTGGGAGGAAGCTCGTGTGGAGCATAAACACCGGCATAGACCTGTTGGGCCGAATGGCCTGTTTCTGTGCTGTACATTCTATGCAATAAAAAAAAATGACCAGATAATCTGTTTTAGTGATGTTGGTTGAGGGATAAATATTGTCCAGGACACCAGAGAGAAATCCCCTGTTCTTCTTCGAATAGTGCCATGGGATCTTCATCATCCACCTGGAGAGGGCGTGACAGAGGCCTCAGTGTAACATCTCATCCGAAAGACGGCACCTCTGACAGTGCAGCACTCCCTCAGTACAGCACTGGAGTGTCAGCCTAGATTTTGTGCTCAAGTCTTTGGAGTGGGACTGTGAACCCACACCCTACTGACTCAGCAGGCAAGAGTGCTGCCCACTGAGCCACGGCTGACACTGAATCTGACAACAAGATGGTGGATTTCAGAGGACTGGGATCTTTCAGCTATCGACAGCAGCTTTGTCAAGTAGTTCTGTAATATGGGGATGGCAGTTGAGAGTAAATTGCAGGAAGTAGGCAGCATTTTGTCATTGGTTCATACTGTAGGGAGAGCTACAAACCTGCTGGTAAATGGCAGCTTTGTGTTTTGAAGTAGTCCTGGGCTCTCTACTGTTGTGGATTAAAAGCTTATAAATATACCTCAAGATCACCAAATTCACAGTTAATGACATGTGATCCCAGTCTACAATGTGCCAGCCTCTTAATCCACCTTCAATTTACAGAGTAAAACCAAACGATTAATAATCCAGTTTCAGAGGAAACTGGAGCCTTTTGCAGCCAAGCACTGGAGTCCAGTTTAAATTACTGTCTTGCTGTTTGAGAATGGAAAAAGCTTGCTTTTATACAGCGCCTTTCATGACCTCATGATGTCCCAAAGTTTTTCACAGCCAATGAAGTACTTTTGAAGTGCAGTCACTGTTTTAATGTAGGAAATGCAGCTGCCAATTTGCACACAGCAAGCTCCCACAAACAGCAATGTGATAATGACCAGATAATCTGTTTTTTGTTATTTTGATTGAGGGATAAAAATCGACCAGGAGACCGGGGAGAACTCCCCTGCTCTTCTTCGAATTCGTGCCATGGGATCTTTTATGGATAATGCAGTACTCATTCAGTACTGCGCTGGGAGTATCAGCCTAGATTATGCGCTCACGTTTCTGGAGCAGGGCTACAAACCCATAACTTTCTGACTCTGAGGTGAGAGATCTATCATTTTAGGGAGATATGAGTATCGCTAAGATGTGAAGAAAAATCCATTGTCCTCAAAACAAAGTTGTACACTTAGTGGGGGGGCGAGTGGGGGCACTTTAAGGCATCCATGGGTGGGCTGAAGAATGATTGAAGAAAAATGGTGCAGTGGGCAGAGAGACAAGGAGGTGAATGGAACAGTCATAACATGAAACTGCAGCTTCAGATTGTTTACCTCCTGAAGAGGTGTCTATGGTATTTGGGATAAAATGGATTACTTTAATCATTTGTCGTATGAATCATTTGTGTGATATGCTGTGCAGTGCAGATTGTTTTATTTTATAAAATGCACTGAGGAGGTATTAAATACTAAACTAAAAGCACAGCTTGAAATGGGCTCCATGCAGTGTGCTTTAAGAAATGTGATGATGAATGATTTTGTTACAAAAGCTTTGAAAAAGAGATTGATTCTATCTCTCTGAATTGGTACATTAGCAAATAAGTACAGGGGAATGTAACTTTGCATAAATGTCGATTTGTCCACTTGCCTGCTGCATAGAAGGAAGTTGCTGGTTTAAGAAAGTTCACTGAGGTAAAGGTTTGGAATGTGATTTGTTTTACTCTTGATGCCTAGAGTTAAAGAGTGGGGGGGGGAAATTCAGTTGGTTAGCGCCTCCTGTTAACGCCTGGCGGGGGCGCTAACGGGGCACTGGTGCAGTCGTGCCGGGGCGAGGCGAATCCAGCGCTGCATGCCAAATCCAGCCCCCCCATAGCGCCGCTGCTACGAGTCACCGCCAGGGACTTCAACGCCAAGCAGATTGTGACATCAGTGATTGTGCAACGCTCGCTGGGCGCCCGATCTGCCAAATTTATTTTCACCCACTGCCTCGCCCCAACAGCAACAGGGAGAGAAAAAAACTGTGAAGCAGTCAGTAGCCGGCTCCAGGGGCACTATTTAAAGGGATCATGAGCAATGAGTCACAGCTGTCAGGTTAGTGCTGTTTCACTGCTTCCTTGTCAGTTTGAGATTGTAAAACAGTTGAAATCAGTCATTTAAAGGTTCTTTACTTTCAGGAGTGTTGTGGCTACTAACAATTAATTACATTTATTCTCACAACATATCAAAGTGCTACACTTGGTTACATTAATGGGGGCTCTACTGACAGTTGACCTCACCCTCCAGGATCTACTGCGGAGGGAGCGGAGGCAGCGAGAAAGACTGGAACATGTGGCCAGAGAGAGGAGGAGGGCCATCAGGGCTCTCAACAGGAGGCCTCACCCTCCAAAGGGATTCTGACAGCACTTCTCATATCTTCAATTACACTAGAAGCAGTGTATTAGAGGGTTTTGCATCACCAAGATGGTGGTCACAGAACTCTGCCACCTCCTCCAAACAGACCTCCAGCCTCACACCAGGATGACTTAAGCCCCAGATCCCTTTTGCTCACCACATGCCCATCATGCCATTCCTCTGTCCTGCCACATCTCAGCGTCCTCCTGGGCGCAAAGTTGAAATGAGATAGACCACAAAATATTGCAAACTCCATTAATAAATTTATGCATAAACATATCACACATATCGCAATAATTCCAACAACTAATGACCCTTGCGCCTGCCATAGTTAAATAGCTGTCATTGTGTGCAAGGCGTGAGATGTGGGTGTGAGTGTTGGTAGGTAGAGATTGTTAGTGTGTGAGTGCTGGGGATCTGGTGCTTTGGGCAATGTGTGAAGCTTGTGGTACAGATGGCGGTATGTAACATTTGGTGAAGTATTCAATCACCTTGGCCACCCGACTGAGGTGGATCAGCCATGAACACACCTGCTTCAGTCCTCCAGCTCCCTCTCCTTGTTGTGCTTCTCCTTGCTGAGGCAGCTGCACAGCCAGCAATGCTGAGAATGAGGTGCTGCAGTATCAATGAACCTCCCCTTTAAGAACTGGGAAAAGCCTGTGGCAATGATGACTTGAGATTAGACTGTGCCTGATATTGGTTAGCGCTTTGAAATTAACGCCACTGAGCTAGGCCATTCGCGCTTGATTTAGCACCCCAATCATTTCTTTCAGCAATAAGACTGAATTTTGCATACAGTCTGAATCATTAGCACCTGGCGCTTAATCTCAAACTTTTCTAAAGTTGGCGCCCATTTCTGGGCTATAATCAATTTCTCCCCCTTTGTATAATGTTGTGAGCCTTGCTTGCGGGAATCTGTAATAGGATGCACAATCGCAACCAATTAGCTCTCTTCCTTCTTGGGACCAGGTAAACGACATTAAGGGGGAAACATTGAGTTGCTTTGCGCCTCCCGTTAGCAAAGCCCCTAGCGCCTGGGCGCGGCGCTGCTAACGTTTCCCGCGGAATTCAGCGGAAGGTTAGCGGTGGCGGTAGCCGGTAGTGCCCCGCCGTCATCGCCGTGCGCAGCGCTCCGTTTGCACCCCGGCCGCAAACTTCGGTCGCGCTCCCTGATCTACCACTGGACAATATGTCCAACATGGTCAAGGTGGCGTTTTTGTGGCCGCGGCGGCGCAAGTTAAAGGTCAGGTGTCGGGCGGCCAGTTTTTTTGGCCACCTGCCAGCACCTGTTCCCTTCCGCTTCATCATGCGTGGTGCCGGCCGCGATTGGTCAGTCTTGCTCTCCTCCAGCAGGGCCCCAGTGCGCGCTGAGCTAGGATCTTCCCCTTTAATCAGGTGAGGGAGGCCTGTAATACCGCAGCGCTACGTGCTGACACACGTGGCGCTGTTGCACGTAGCGCTGCGATATTGAAAGGTCGCGCCCCAGGAAGGAGGGGGAGCGCTTCCAGTAGCGCCCCGCCTTCTGCTTGGAGCGCTACCACTCAATTTACGGTGCAGGGGCGCTAGAAGTAGCGTTCCAAGAAGTTAGCGCCCCAAAGGGGGCACGACTGAATTTTTCCTGTTACCTGTGTGGATTTGGCGATTAACACTCTGTTAGTGAGGAAGGGTCTATACCCGAAATGTCAACTTACGTTCTCTCCATAGGTGCTGTCTGACCTGCTGAATGTTTCCTGCTAATTAGAAGCAAGACTGATCTCTGATCCTAAAGACAGTTAACCCTTTTTGTTTAAAAAACAATAATGGACCATATTTTTCCTGATTTGTTTTAACTCAAAGTGTTTATTTTGCTTGAATGAAGGAGTGTTCTATTGACAATATTAGATTGTACTTTGGTTTCCATGGCACCGCTACCACTGACTGCTAGCCCTCCATGTTTATTTAAGTGATGCCTGAACACATGGGTTGCCAACTCTGTTGAGACACATTCCTGGAGGTTTCATCACGTGACCTCCTGCGTCCAAATGCCCCGCCCCCATACTCCCGCCATTGGTCACCTGGCGTGTCCATCCTCGCAGCACCTCCCCCCCCCCCTTCCCACACCAATTGGAAAGTGAACAGTCTCTTCATTATCCAATTGGATGATCCTCGACTGTCAGTCAATCAGCCATTTTTTGCCACCTCCAATATTTTTCTAACTAATAAACAGAAGTGTTCAAAGAAAATGACAAAAAATAATAATTTTATTAATGCCCCCTGTGATTTTTCTCCTGGGTTTCTTACAGCAGTGTCTTGAAGATTATTTCTGGTGGGTTGGCAACCCCAGTGGTTACAGATGGAAGATCAACCATGATCTTATTGAATGGCGGAGTAGGTTCGAAGGGCCATATGGCCTAACTCCTGCTCCTAATTCTTATGTTCTTATGTAGGTATAACAACTGTTATGTTCAGATATTTTGGAAAACATTTATAGGGTAGAATACTTCTCAAAGGTCATTGCAGTGCTTTTAGAGGAGAATATTAATGCCTATTGATAGAGACAGAGAATTGATATGACAGAGAAAATGGCTCCTACAGTTAAACAAAGCGAATGTACAGTTTTAGTCACCCATCTTGAAAGCAATATTAAGTAAAAGGTCAGGATGATAACCTATTCCCTAGCTACCTCCAGTTTACAAAGCTTAACACTCATCTTTTTACTAGAGTGTAAAGTGACTTCAATTTACAAACCAAATATATTATGAATATGATGGTAATCTTCCTTATTAGCATAAGAAGCAGCTGCCAATTTGATCACATTAATTTGTTCGCAGGCTGGAGTCATGATCTTCTTTACCCAGAGAGTGGTTAGAATGTGGATCGCGCTACCACAAGGAGTGGTTGAGGCAAATAACAGATGCATTTAAGGGGAAGCTAGAAAAACACATGAGGGAGAAAAGAATAGAGGTTTATGCTGTTAGGGTTAGACGAAGAGTGGTTGGAGGAGGCTCATGTGGAGCATAAATGCTGGCATGGACCAGTTGGGTTGTATGGCCTGTTTCTGTGCTGTAGACTCAATGTAATTATATGTAATAAGCCAAGAGGTGATGGATGTGCCATTAAGATTAAGAAATTAGGCTTTTTTAGATCCATGATCACTAAATTATACAACTATAATACAACTATAATACAGGCATTTTGATTGACCTGTTTTGTAAAGCTACCATTTTGCTCATTGTCAAAAAGGTGAAAATAACCCAATTCTGAGGTTCCTACTCTCCCATTAAAAATGCAGTTCCAAATCTTGGTCAATGTGTTGGCCAACAGGGTAAAGATTTACTAACCAAGTTAGTGCACCTGTATTGAACAGGCTTTATCCAAGGAAGGCAGTTGCAATTTGTAGTTTATTTACTATCGCTCAAAATATTACTTAACATGGTGACTGCAACTTCCACCTTAATTCCCCTTGCTCCCTCTTCTCCTCCTGTCCTCCTTTAACCTTGCCCTTCATGTCACCTTTCCCACTCACATCCATGGACAACCCCTCGACTTCACCACCTTTGAGTTCTCACTCACTGATATGGCTGTCTCGCCTCTTCCTTGTCTCTCAGACCATCAACATCCACCTGCCAACTCCAACCCTTACCCTTGACCCCTGGAAAAAACTGCCTCATCAATTTAACCTATAAGTCCCAACCACCACTCTTCTGGCCATCATGACACCACTCTCGCTGTTAAACAGTTCCTTTACTTAGGCCTTCAATGCTCTCATCTCCACAAAGTTTGTCACCATTTCCCACATCCATCATTCTCTCAGCACAGCTTCCATCATCACATCCTTAGCTTTCAGGGCTGTAGACTTGAGCGCACTTGGCGCACAACTGGCTTGTTGTCCACCACCAAATTGGGCTGGGTATATTGAGCATTATGCACTTCCATTTTCCATAGTCAAATCCTTTTATTACTCCAGGATCACCCTGGAGGACAAGAACAACCCATGACTCCTTTTCTCTATGACTGCCTCCTGAAACCCATCTCCAGCAACAACTGTTCCTCTAGCTCCAGCACAGTCATCCCCAGAGTTCCACAAACATCCCTGGCCCGTTCCTTTTCTCATGCTCATGCTTCCCCTTGTTGACTTCAGCCTTAGACATTGAATCAGCTTCCACCCGTATGCCGATGACACCCATTTTACTTCTTCACTCGCCTCATCCCCATAACCATCTCAAAAATGCTTGACATCATCATGGATGAGCCAGAATTTCATACAATTGATTACTTGGAAGATGAAAGCTATTATTTTTAGAGCCTGCCAAAAATATCCGTACCCTTGACATTGACTCCATCCCCCCTCCCTGGCTACTCACAAAATCTGAGCCAGGCTGCAGACAACCATGGCGTTCTATTTGACCAAGAGCTGATCTTCAAATCCATTATCTTATTCACTATCAAGACCACCTATTTTACCCCCTCAATATTACTCCCCTCCATTGCTCTCAATCCCTAAATATACCCTTGGTCACCACTAAACTTATCCAATGCCGTTCTTGCTGGGCCTTCTATAACATCCAATCTTCCAAGCTCCACCACGTACACTAAGCCCCTCTTCCTCATAACCCACATCCTGGTCTAAACTGACTCCCTACATTCCACGGGATTAAATTTAAAATCCTCATCCTTATTTACAGATCCCTCCACAGCTTTTCTCGATCCTATCTCTGCAATCTTGTCCAGGTTTATATCTCCTTGTGCATCTGGTCTTCTGATTCTGGCACCCTCTACATTCACCCTCCCTTTATTCCAACATTGGTGACGGAATCTTCAGCTGCCCCGGCCCTATTCATTGGAACTCCCTCCCAAACTCTTCCATTTCTCTACCTCCCTCCCTACCTTTAAGATCCTTCTAAAACACATCTCTTCAATCAAGCTATTAGTTACCGCTCCCAACCCTCCCACAGAAGCTCAGGTTGTTTTTTTTCCCCTCTGTGAAGCACTTAGGTAAGTGTTTCTACATTAAATGTGCTACATAAATACAAGTTGCTTTTATTGCTGGGCTCCACACCTATAATTTTAACTCTGTGCCATTATTTTTTTTTCATTTACCAAGATTCTCTCCCTTGCCTCGGTTTTTTGCCTTAATGATAGAATTTGATTACATTACTTTGATGCCACTGAACAATAGCATAATCTATTCCTGTGTGCTGTTGGCTTGCTATTAGATTTAACACAGCCAGAAGTGACCCTACCTTAGTCTGTTGCTAGCGATATGGTAATCTGCTTTCATTGTAGGTTTAAACATTTAGAGAAGAATGCAAAGTGATACATTTTGGTAGGAAGAACGAGGAGAGGCAATATAAACTAAAGGGTACAATTCTAAAGGGGGTGTAGGAACAGAGAGATCTAGGGGTATATGTACACAAATTGTTGAAGGTGGCAGGGCAGATTGAGAAAGCGGTTAAACAAGCATACAGGATCCTGGGCTTCATAAATAGACATGATGCGGAGATGCCGGTGTTGGACTGGGGTGGACAAAATTGAGAGGTCGCACAACACCAGGTTATAGTCCAACAGTTTTATTTGAAATCACAAGCTTTCGGAGCTATCGATTGCTCCTTCCTCAGGTGAAGTAAATTAGATACAGAATCGCCAAAGCATATATAGATAGAAAACAAAGCATGTGTACTTTACAATTGCATACCCTGTCAATAATTACTCGAGTCGTCGTTAGCTTGTTCACAGATGTGATTCCCAGTAAAAAAGTAAAAATTTTCCCAGTAAAAAAGTAAAATTTTTTTAAAGCTTTTCGTTTTACATACAGACGGCAGCTTTTGACACGTTAGAACCCCTGCGACTACACGTCATTGTCTCAGTTGTATCTTGCTATGTCTTTGATGTGGTACCTTCCTGTCTGACTTAATTAACTTTATCACACCTCGGCAGATAGTCAGGATGATTTAATTTAGTGGTATGCAATTGTAAAGTACACATGCTTTGTTTTCTATCTATATATGCTTTGGCGATTCTGTATCTAATTTACTTCACCTGAGGAAGGAGCAATCGATAGCTCCGAAAGCTTGTGATTTCAAATAAAACTGTTGGACTATAACCTGGTGTTGTGCGACCTCTCAATTTCATAAATAGAGGCATAGAGTACAAAAGCAAGGAAGTTATGATGAACTTTTATAAAACACTGGTTCGGCCACAACTGGAGTATTGTGTCCAAATCTGGGCATTGCACCTTTAGGAAGGATGTGAAGGCCATAGAGAGGGTGCAGAAAAGATTTACAAGAATGGTTCCAGGGATGAGGGACTTCAGTTATGTGGTTAGACTGGAGAGGCTGGGGTTGTTCTCTTTAGAGCAGAGAGGATTGAGAGGAGATTTGATGGAGGTGTTCAAAATCATGAGGGGTCTAGACAGAGTAGATAGAAAGAAACTGTTCCCATTCGCGGAAGGGTTGAGAACCAGAGGACACAGATTTAATGTGATTGGCAGAAGATCCAAAAGCGACATGAGGAAAAACTTTTTTAGGCAGCAAGTGGTTATGATCTGGAATGCACTGCCTGAAAGGGTGGTGGAGGCAGATTCAATCATGGCTTTCAAAAGGGAATTAGATAAATACCTGAAGGAAAAAAAATTGCAAGGCTACATAGAAAGGGCGGCGAATTGGGACTAGCTGAAGTGCTCTTGCAGAGAGCCAGCACAGGCTCAATGGGCCGAATGGCCTCCTTCTGTGCTGTAACCATTCTATGATTCTATGGGCGTGAAATTCGGTAACGGCCCGTTTTGGAGCGGCAACGCTGGCGAGGCGAGACATCCTGCGCCCGGCGAGGAAATCCCACCCCGGCCACGAAATTTGCCTTAACGCCCGCCCAGGAAGTGGAGTGCAATGTTGGGCGCTCCAATTCCTGGTGGGGGTGGTAACCGAGGCGATGCCGGGGTGCGATCAGCAACGCTCCCCTCCTCTGCAGGGCCTCCAATGGCCCCAACTCAGCCACCAGGGCGGCGTGGCGCCATGGCAGCTGCCCGGCGCCAAGAAGCGGGGTCGGGCTGCATGATGGTAATCAGGACCATGCGACGGCACACCACGGAGGGCCGACCGGGAGGCTGGCCAAAAAAAATGGCGGCGCGGGTCACGGCCGCACCTCCCCTTTAACTACCGCCCTGCGAGCGGAGGTCAGCCTGACTCGTGACCCAGGAGGCTGGCTCTGACACCACCCGCAGCAGCCTCGCGGGACACCGCCAAATTTCTGCAACAGGACACTAAGGGGTCGCGGCGCACAGCGATGACATAATCGCCGGAGGCACGGCAGCCCGGGGCGCTACTGGCGGGGGCACGGCGCTGTCGGGTAGCGTTTCAGCAACGCCCCGCCGAATTTCGCGGGAGGTGCTTTTGTCGCCCCCCAGAGGTGCTAACGGCAGGCGCAAAGGAGCGAATTTCACCCTCTTAGATTCTAAGAGTGAGATTGAGGTTTTGGAGTCATGATCACTCTGCACCAGTTGTTCATCATTGCCTGTGGAACGGGCTCTATATGTTCAAAATGTTACTCGTCAAGACACTATCAAAATATTTAATAAATTGTATAATGTATTATAATGCTAAACATGTGTACCTGCTACATCTACCCAAGGATCAGCGAGCAACTGGTGTCTTTATTTTCAGGATGTACTTCAGGAAGACTCAAGTGCATGACCATGACCAATCAGTAATTCCATAAGGCCAGTACAGTTGTAGTGGACCTCAAACTAAGATGATATCAGGGCCCTGAAATTCCACAAGAGTTATGCCCGTCTTCTGCCATAACTCTGGTGAGAGACCAGCAGAATCCTCCGTGAAATAGTGTAAATGGCTGTTTATGCTGTTTCCATGGGGGTTCCACCAGAATTGCAGTGGGAGATGGGGAGAACTGCAACTGAGTGCGCGATCTTGCCAGCCCTGGGGAGGCGGGTATGGAGGCGGGACTGCTGGGAAAATGACAGAATCTGGGGGCGGGTGCCCATCCCGCCCCCAACCCGCCTCTGTGCCATCTTGCCTTGAGGCGGGTAGCTGACCCACGCCAGGTCCCGTCTCCTTGGAGGCGGGAAGGGGATTACAGCCACTTAACTGCCTGTTAACAGGTAGTTAACAGGCAGATAAGAGGATTATCCCCATTTACCCACACAAGTGCGAGCTTCCCGAAGGCTGCGAACCCCGCCAGGGTCACCAAGGCCAGCAGTGGGTCTGCAGGGGTCGGAGGGGTGCAAAAGTGCGCTGTGAAGGTAAGTGATGGGTACAAGTGTGGAGAGGTGAGTATGTGATATAATGGAAAGTGTTAGAAAAAGTTAACTCATCTTTGTTTCTTCCTGCAGGCTTCAATCGTTGGGGATGCAGAGAGTCTTGCATCTCCGCAGCAGAGATGACAGATGGCTGCTGCATTCTCCAATGCAACAACCATCTAATTTCTGCTAAAGAAAGAGGTTTGATAAGTCTTGAATTCAAGAACTTATCAAACTACAGAGAATGTCAGTGTTTGACAGCTTCATAGAGCTGTCAAATGATGACAACTCATCTGTCAAAAATTTTTGACAGATGAAATGTCATACGCTGACGTGCTCTGTAACCAGCTTCCCCTTAATTGGCCTGCTAAGCCCGCTGGGTGGGCTTAACAAGGTCAATCAAGGGAAAATAGCGTGGGTTGGCCAGCAGTTGATGGAGGCGGGACTGAAACCCGACAAGTGGGAGTCCCGCCTCCAAAAGCTCCCCATTGGCAAAATTTCATTGCCCATGTGTTTCTATACTGTTCGCTGTTGATCAGAAGAAGTATTGCAATGTGTTTGATAATCTAATGTATGGGGAGATTTAATCTGCTTCTAATTAGGATATAGCTGGCCTTCGAGGGCTTACATCGGATTACATAGGCTATACAGCACAGAAACAGGCTATTTTGCCCAACCAGTCCATGCCAGCGATTTTGCTTCACTCGAGCCTCCTCCCGTCTTTCCTCATCTAACTCTATCAGCATAACCCTTCTCCCTTATATACTTATCTAGCCTACCCTTAAATGCATCTATACTATTTGCTTCAACCACTCCCTGTGGTAGCGAGTTCCACATTCTCACCACTCTCTGGGTAAAGAAGTTTCTTCTGAATTCCCTATTTTGATTTCTTGGTCACTATCTTATATAAATCTTGTTTGCACCCTCTCCAGTGCCTCTACATCCTTTTTATAATATGGCGACCAGAATTGTACACAGTACTCCAAGTGTTATCTAACCAAGGTTCGATACAAGTCTAGCATAACTTCTCTACTTTTCAAATCTATCCCTCTAGAGATAAACCCTAGTGCTTGGTTTGCTTTTTTTATGGCCTTATTAACCTGCGTCGCTACTTTTAGTGATTTGTGTATTTGTACTCCTAGATCCCTTTGCTCTTCCACCCCATTTAGATTCTTATTTTCCAAGTAATATGTGACCTCCTTATTTTTCTTACCAAAATGTAATACCTCACATTTATTTGTGTTGAAATTCATTGGCTAATTATATGCCCATTCTGCAAGTTTATTAATGTCTTCTTGTAATTTGTTGCAGTCCTCCTAAGTATTGACTATCACCCCCAATTTGGTGTCATCCACAAATTTTGAAATTGCGTTTTTGATTTCAAAGTCTAAATCATTAATATAAATTGTGAACAACTTTGGTCCCAGCACTGATCCTTGTGGGACCCCACTTTCTACCTTCTGCCACTGTGAATAGCTACCTTTTACCCCTGCTCTCTGCTTTCTGTCTTGAAGCCAGCTAGCAATCCATTCTGCTACTTGTCCCCTGACTCTGCATTCTCTGACCTTGTTCATCAGTCTATTATGTGGTACCTTATCGAAGGCCTTTTGGAAATCTAGATATATTACATCTACTACATTACCCTTGTCTACTCGCTTTGTTACCTCTTCAAATAATTCAATGAGGTTGGTCAAGCAAGACTTTCCCTTTTGAAATCCATGCTGACTATTCATTGTTATATTTTTGGTTTCTAGATGTTCTTCTATTTTCTCCTTTAGTAGGGATTCCATTATTTTTCCTACCACCAATGTTAAGCTGACTGGTCTGTACTTCCCTGGACATGTTCTATTATGTTTCTTAAATATAGGCGTTGCGCTTGTTATCCACCAGTCCTCTGGCACTATACCTTTTTCTACTGAATTCAGCACATAGCCATCAAGATGCTGATACTGAGTCCCCGAAATGGAAAGTGCTCCATTCCACCGTACTAACATCTCTCCTCTTCATGAGCACAAATTCGTTCAAAAACTCATTTAAAAATCGCATATCAGAAGAAGTTGTTACTACACCACCATGTTTCAGTATCTGCATGTTTTACTGCTGAACAACCTCGTCCATCTCTTGCTAAGGAGGAACCGCTCTCCATTGTAAACAGCCTTAACAAACATGGTGTTCTTTTGATCTCCAGCAACAATCTTCTATCATTAAAAGTCTGCACCGGATTCCCTGCAGTTTCGTGACGAGTCTGTGTCTGATTCCCTACAGTCTCGTGTTGGCTCTGTGTCTGATTCCCTACAGTCTCATGTTGGCTCTGTGTCTGATTCCCTACAGTCTCGTGTTGGCTCTGTGTCTGATTCCCTACAGTCTCATGTTGGCTCTGTGTCTGATTCCGTACAGTCTCGTGTTGGCTCTGTGTCTGAGTCCCTACAGTCTCATGTTGGCTCTGTGTCTGATTCCCTACAGTCTCATGTTGGCTCTGTGTCTGATTCCCTACAGTCTCGTGTTGGCTCTGTGTCTGATTCCCTACAGTCTCATGTTGGCTCTGTGTCTGATTCCCTACAGTCTCGTGTTGGCTCTGTGTCTGAGTCCCTACAGTCTCATGTTGGCTCTGTGTCTGATTCCCTACAGTCTCGTGTTGGGTCTGTTATTGATTCCCGGCGGTCTTGATGGCTCTGTGCTGAATCCTTGCAGTCTCTTGATGTGTCTGATTCCTTAGTGTCCCATTTAGACAGCTAAGCCTTGGGTCTCTCCGATACTGTAAGCATTTACAGTACAGAGCTGCCTTCAAAAGCACTGATATACATTTGCGGTTTTGCCCTCCTGATGATGTGTCTCACTTCATATTCTGTAGAAGTACATTTTGTCCTGGGTTCTCACTTTGGTGCAAAAATGTGCCCAATACATCCATTATTACTTTTGTCTTTGAATAGTAGGTGAACTGAAATCACAGATAAACAGGGTTTCAGCCTCAAAATTGTAATGGTTTTTGAAAATAGACATTCTCAGTCGCTTGGTGCTGCAGTATGCAAATCATTACAACTTCAAATAGCTTCCTGTTTGATTATTGTTTCATAACAACAGATTTGAATCCAGTTTAAGCGGCTTGTGATTATTTATCAAGGAGGATTTCTTTTGGGAGAATTTGCTTTGCACTATTTGGTTTGTCTTCTGTTTGAGGGAAAAAACATGTCGGCAATCATTTTTGAACTGCGACAAAAGGTTTGACAGTTGTCACACGTGGAATGCACACTGCTGTATTAAACTGTTAGAACAGCTTCTAGTGATTTAAGTCAGTGGGAGATCATCATAAATAATGCAGTCACAAAGGTAAACATTTACATTTCATAGAATTACACAGAATTTACAGCACAGAAACAGGTCATTCGGCCCAATTTAGCTGGTGTTTAAGCTCCACACGAGCCTCCTCTCACCCTATTTCATCTAACCCTACTTCATCTAACCTTATCAGCATATCCTTCTATTCCTTTCTCCCTCATCTACTTATCCAGCTTCCCCTTAAATGCATCTACGCTATTCACCTCAACTACTCCATGTGGTGGCAATTTCCACATTCTCACCACTCTCTGGGTAAATAAGTTTCTCCTGAATTCCTTATTGGATTGATTAGTGACTATATTATATTTATGGCCCCGAGTTTTGGATTGTTCCACAAGCAGAAACATCTTCTCTACATCTACACTATCAAACCCTTTCATAATTTTAAAAACCTCTATCAGGTCACCTCTCAGTCTTCTCTTTTCTAGAGTAAAGAATCCCTGCTTGTTCAGTCTTTTCTAATAGTAATAACCCCTCAGTTCTGGTATCATCCTTGTAAAGCTTTTCCAATGCCTCTATATCCTTTATGTAATAATGTAAAACCTTATAAAATATGGAAAAATATATTACTGGCAAGATACATTTCAATTAAGGACGCCACTCTAATGCCTTACATATCTTTCATGCATTTTTCAGTAAATTGCGTTTGCATTGCATGATAATAAAAATGATCACCCCAGATTGTACAGATTCAAATGTTATGTAAGTGACGTGAAGGGCACATATTGACCCATTTAGTTAATTGTGGCGTGACAGCTAAGCTCTCCGATACTACAAGCAATTACAGTACAGCGCTGCCTTTTGAAAACACCAATATACATTTGCAGTTTTACCCTCGTGGTGCTAATCTTGTCAGCTGTGGCTCAGTTGGGTAACACTCTCGCCTCTGATTCAGAAGGTTCAAGTCCCACTCCAGAGACTTGAGCACAGAATCTAGGATGTCACTCCAGTGCAGTACTGAAGGAGTGCAGCACTGTCGGAGGTGCCATGTTCCAGATGAGATGTTCAAACCAAGGCCTTGTCTACCCTGTCAGGTAGATGTAAAAGATCCCATGATGCTATTTTGAAGAAGAGCAGGGGAGTTCACCCTGGCCAATATTCATCACTCAACCAACATCACTAAAAACACAGATTATCTGATCATTAGTTCATTGCTGTTTGTGGGACCTTGCTGTGTGCAAATTGGCTGCTGCATTTCTCGTATTACAACAGCGACTATACTTCAAAAAAGCACTTAATTGGCTGTTAAGTGCATTGAGACATCCTAAGATTGTGAAAGGAGCTATATAACTGCAAGTTCTATCTGACACTCCAGTGCAGTACTGAGTGAGTGCTGCACTGTTGGAGGTGCCATCTTTCAGATGGGGAGTTAAACCGAGGCCCCGGCTGACCCCTCGGGTGGATGTAAAAGATTCCATGGCAATATTTCAAAGAAATGCAGGGGAGTTATCCCCAGTGTACTGGCTAATCACTAAAAACCGATGAGTTGGTCATTATCACATTGCTGTTTGTGGGAGCTTGCTGTGTGCAAATTGGCTGCCGCGTTTCCCACATTACAACAGTGACTACACTTCAAAAGTACTTCATTGGCTGTAAAGCGCTTTGGGACGTCCTGAGATCGTGAAAGCGCTATATAAATGCAAGTCTTTCTTTCTGTACCACTTTTAAAAATCCACCCAGAAGGCTGGAATTGTTTAAGTTGGGTTGTTGCAATGTCTCTAGTTTAAAGGGGAAAAGAAAACATCTCTTCATTTGGCTCCCAATTTATCCTCAAACTGCTTTTTGGAGATTCACAACTAAATAAGAGTTCATGGCAGTGCAAAAAAAAATCAATAAGGTGGCTATAGATCGTAAAGGCTTTTCGGTTTCTTATACCCCTATTATTATTTGTGTAAGAGGAATCATATATTAAGCCCTGGCCTTCTCATTAAGCATGCAGAACATGCTGATGCTTTCACAGGCTAACACTTTTACTTGCACCAGTACTTGCCTTCACACAGCACTTTCTTTTAAACCGCAAACTGTTCTTTTCCATCCATTTCTAAGTAATGTTCTCACTGAAATCTATTGATTCAGTAAATGCGCATTATCCACAAAATCCAGTTGCTGGCAATTATTTTTTTCTCTGTGACAAATGTGCATCTTTTTAATGCCTGCCAAGCACTATTGCTACAGATCTGTCAGGCACCCTTAACTTATCAAAGTCCATTACAGAACTGCTCTGTAATGACATGTTTATGCTTTAAGCCGCAAATCCAGCACCGAGGGGACACAACTGTGCTGACATGGAACAAAGAATATCTGTCTGACTGGTGAACATGTTGTGTCAATAGAATTTATAAGTCTGTCGTGCATTAAATTTGTTTGTAGCAGAAAAAATTCAAATGTATAATTTCTCTCTGGCTCAAATCAGCAAGTTAACCACAATAATTTGCTGAAATACAGCTCAACAAAGTTCCCACAGAAAAAAAAAACTAACTTGGAAGGTTCTACTGTCACCAAATTGCTTCACTCAATGTATGTTTTCCAAAATGGTTCCAGGTGCTCGCTAGGATTTCTGATTTCAAGCTGAATACTGTATATAACAAAATAACATTCATCAAATTTAAAAAAAAATTGTGCTAAAATAACTTAACTTACTCATAAAATGAATCATTTGATGGTGGATGTCCTCAAAAGTTTTTTTTTACCTGCACAGGCCTACCTCTGTCTCTGAAGCATGGGGGTTGAGTTCTGCTTCACTCCCGGAAATTTCACCTGAGCCTTGGGTAGTGTTGTGGGATTTCCATCTGCTGTGGACAACTTATGTGTGTGTGTCTGAGATGAGAGCGGTGCAATATAAGGGTTCTCATCCTACTTCTGTACAACTACAATGTAGTGCACCATGACAAGCAGGCAGAAAACATTCAAGTAACAGGTAGTAAGGTACAACGAGCAGGGGAAATAATTCAGAGGTAAAAAGATTTGACTTTTTTTAACAATTATATAGTTTAAGCCTCAAATAAACATTCCGATCTAAAGGTGTTATAATGTAGGCAAACACGGCAGCCTATTTGAACACAATAAGGTCTCACAAACAGCAATGAGATAACTGACCTGTTAAATGTTGGCCATAATACCAGAAGCACTCTCCTGTGTCTCTTCAAATAGTGCTAGGGGATCCTTTAAATCCACCTAGATAAGCAGGCAGGGCCACAGGAGCATTATCAAACAAAATTTGACACCAAGCCACATAAGGAGATATTAGGACAAGTGACCAAAAGCTTGGTCAAAGTGATCGATGTTAAGGAGTGTCTTGAAGGAGAAGTAAAGAGGTGGTGAGGTTTTAGGAGGGAATTCCAAAGCTTAGGCTGAAGGCTGAAAATCGGGGATGTGAAAGAGGCCAGAATTGGAGGAACACAGAGATCTCTGAGGGCTGTAGGGCTGGAGGAGGTTATAGAGATAGACAAGGAAAATAATCTACTACCATTCAAAATGGTTTGTTTTTTTCCTCCTTTTTCCCATGGTGTACTTGGTCAGGACACAGTGTTATTGTTCTACTGCCAGAAAATTCCATCATTTGCCAAGCCACCTCAAGCTTCTTCATTTTGCCTGAAGGCTCAGACCAGTTTTAAAAAAAATTCTATTGGTTTCCTATTTGATATATTTTAAATCTTTACTTTACGTGTGCATTATAAACAACACTGGCCTCATTATCTATTGTAGGGCTATTACCACCTTCAAGTTAAAAGTCAGTCCAATCAGAGCAGGTGGCTACTTTGAGCCAAGTTGGCATCCAACAGGGTCATGAGTGACTTTGTGACCTGCACAGCTCAAGGGTCACGGATTTTTGTGCCAGGGACAGTAGTTCGAATTACCTCAGCAATCATCAATGGAATCTCTAGATCCTCAATCTTGTTTTAGTAAAACTGCACAATTTCAGCCAGATGCAGGACTATGGAGACTTAGAAATGGGGCACCTTAGCTGAGACAAAAAAAATAGGCCAGTTGATTAACTCAGCTCAGGTAACCCAACAGCCAGAAGTTGAGGCATATGCCACAACCATTACTGCTCTTTTCTACAAGTATGGTTTACATTAATAAAAATTGAGAAAAGATTAAAAATAAAATTGATTGAATTCAATAAAGCACAAAAATCACAATGATCTGAAAATAAGTGATAAAATAGCTGACTGGATATTTTTTCACATTATTGATGCATAATCCAAAGACATAAAACACATAGAAAGGCAATTTTGCTTCAGTTGAGACAAATTAATTTGATATACTTAGCTGGACAGGCGAGATAAATGATGTCATATGAATAATGATTGGTGTAAGATTGAATGTGTTGGGATGCTCACTTGCTCATGTTTTTAAGCTAGTTTGATTTTTCAGTGTTTTTAATGGCAATGGTATTTATTTTTCATCAGAACCCTCATCAATGCCAAGAAAACAACATTGTCACTGATCTGTTTGTATTATGTAAGATGCCATCTGTCTCTTAACATAAATCGGACACAATTTTTTTAATGGTCATTCATCATTTTAAAGGACGTGCCCAAGTTACACTCTTAAGTTCCCAGGGAAACAAATGGAACTCTCTGGTAATGTAAAAACATAGACATGTAGCGGTATGCTGCGATAAGGTACGTCAGCCAGTTGTGACAGACATTTAAACTTATCACTTTTGACAGATAATTGAAATTCATGCCATATAGTCTTTTAGCAATTTGAAATAATCTTCTGCTTTCTTACAGTTTGCTGAATTTTTCTCCCTTGGGTAAGAAGGTAAACCCAATTTTTTTTTCAGAAACTGGATAGTTCTACTCTCCTGTCTCTCTTCTCAGCATATTGCTGTATCCCTTCTCTTTCTAGAGAAGCATTTATAAGGGCAGATTATCCAAGTCCGTGCCTGAAACGGGTTGCCTCACATGTTGAGAGCATGCATCAGAACGTGGCTCCAACGGTCGGTTTCATTGGTCAACCCATTGCTGGCAGAAAGCTGTGACCCTTGAACTGTAGGAAGCATAGGAACAGGAGGAGGCCATTCAGCCCCTCGAGCCTGTTCCGCCATTCAATTAGATCATGGCTGATCTGTATCTTAACTGCTGTCTACCTGCCTTGGTTCCATAACCCTTAATACCCTGGCCTAACAAAAAACTGTGGAGGTGGCGTTTAGTTGCGATGCTGATACATAGGTTAATAGCCCATGGTTCCTTCCTGCTCTGATTGGACTGATAATTACCATGAAGCTGGCAATACAAGAATCTATTGTTCCTCATACTGTGCAATTAATTATCAGGTACCTCACCACCTGTGAGTACTCTGGAAAATCTACCATATACAGTCTTCTCTACACCCCAACTTATTCCACAACTATTATCCTTTGTCTGAGATTATTCTGCCCGACTTCTCTTGTTCATAATTTCCTCATATTAGTATTTGAACCCCTCACCACACTGATCAATTTTGTTGATTTTCTTAATACTCTTGGATACTTGAGTCAGATCAACCCAAGGTCTCGCTTTTTTCTGAAGAACTCTAGCCGGCCTTTCCTTCCTCATAAACTCATGACATCTGGAATTATCTTTAAAACTGGCTTCTGTTCCCATTCATGGGAAATAATGGGGGAAAAATTTGGTATCGACCATTTTGGGGTGCTAACATCGCCTGGGCGCTAACTTTAGCGCCCGGTGCTGACTGCGAAATTGAGTTTTAGCGCCCCAAGAGTGAAGTGCAGCGCTAAATCAAGCGCTCCACTTCCTTCTTAGGGTGATAACCCGCGAAAAAACTAGAACAGGAAAGGTAAGTTTTTTTTTACTTACCCCGGCCACCTCACCTCACCTTTAATCATCGCCCCCGAAGCGGCCAGCCGCCCGATGCGCGCCTCCTGCAGTGTTTTCGACCGGCGCTGATGCAGGGGTCGGAAGTCGATTTCAGGTCCGGGGTGCTACCGGGGCGATGCGCACAGCGATGACATCACGATCTCGGGGCGAAGGAGATTGGGGCGCAACGCTGTAGCACCGCAGCAAAGAAGAGGCTGTGCAGAGTAAAATCTGCCTGCAGCTAAGGGAGAGGCAGCAAAGGTGCCACACAAAAGATTATTGCTTAAGGTAAAAAATCACGGGATTGGGGGTAATATTCTGGCATGGATAGAGGATTGGCTATCTAACAGAAAGCAAAGAGTTGAGATAAATGGTTCATTCTCAGACTGGCAATCAGTAACTAGTGGTGTTCCACAGGGGTCAGTGCTGGGTCCCCAACTCTTTACAATCTATATTGGCCCAGAAATTGATCTCGCTCTGTTCCCGTGGGGGTAAGGCTTTCCCGCGATCTCTCACCTCGCTTGTGCTTTTTCAGATCCAGCTCGCACGAACTTCATGTTCTAGAGATCAGCTGGGCAGTGCTTGCGTATCCCAGCGGCGTAGTGAATTCGTGCGAGCTGTTGGATCACGTGACTCAGTTAGAGCCAATGGCAGCACACCATCTTCCATTCATAAGTTTCACAGCACCCTGTGAAATCTATGAATCTTACACCCCTCCAAAATAACAGCTAAACCTCAATTAAATTTAAAAAAAAACCATCACATTAATAAAATAAGTATAGTTAATTAAATTAACCATTTAAATAAAAAATTAAATTTTTGAAAAAATTTAAAATCTTTTAAAAAGTTATAAAAATAAACTTACCTGTCTTTAAAGTCTCTAAAAAAGATATACCTGTAAAAAAAAATTCAAAAAAATACTTAATTCACTACTTACCTTCTTAAAAGCGGGTCTTACTCCTCCTTTTTACATTTCCAAAATCTTCCGTACTTACCTGCGCGTCCAAATCATGAAGTGCACAGCGTGCGCGCAGCCTGTAGCGCGCACGCAATGCACCCAGGACCCGCCCCATTTTCAGAAGAGCAATTGCCGGTTTTCAGCGCATGCGCAGGGCATGCAGAAAACCGGCAATTGGAATGGGAATACGCGAGAGTACGCAGTGCGTACTCTCACGTCCCGGGATCAATTTTCGGCCCATTAATGATTTGGAGGAAGGGACCAAGTATAACATATCAAAATTTGCAGATGATACTAAGATGGGAGGGAAAGTAGTGAGTGAGGAGGACATAAAAAACCTGCAAGGGGACATAGACAGGCTAAGTAAGTGGGCAGAGATTTGGCAGATGGAATACAACACTGGAAAGTGTGAGGTGATGCACTTTGGCAGGAAAAATCCTAGAGCAATTTATTATCTTAATGGCAAGAAACTGGAGAGTACTGAAGTGCAAAGGGATCTGGGGGTCCTGGTGCACGAAACTCAAAAGGTTAGTATGCAGGTGCAGCAAGTGATTAAGAAGGCAAATGGAATGTTGGCTTTCATTGCTAGGGGGATAGAATATAAAAATAGGGAGGTATTGCTTCAGTTGTACAAGGTATTGGTGAGACCGCACCTGGAATACTGCATACAGTTTTGGTGTCCTTACTTAAGGAAAGACATCCTTGCTCTCGAGGCAGTGCAAAAAAGGTTCACTCGGTTAATCCCGGGGATGAGGGGGTGGTCATATGAGGAGAGGTTGGGTAGATTGGGACTCTACTCATTGGAGTTCAGAAGAATGAGAGGCGATCTTATTGAAACATATAAGATTGTGAAGGGGTTGGATCGGGTGGATGCGGGGAGGATGTTCCCGATGACGGGTGAGACTAGAACTAGGGGACATAGTCTTAGAATAAGGGGCTGCTCTTTCAAAACTGAGATGAGGAGGAACTACTTCACTCAGAGGGTGGTAGGTCCATGGAATATGCTGCCACAAAAAGCTGTAGAAGCTACATCATTAAATAAATTTAAAACAGAAATAGACAGTTTCCTAGAAGTAAAGGGCATTAAGGGTTACGGGGAGCGGGCAGGAATTTGGACATGAGTCTAGGTTCGGATCGGTCATGGCCCTGTGGGTAGTGGAGCGGGCCCAGGGACCGTGTAGCCTGATTCTGCTCCTATTTCGTGTGTGCAATTCTTTTAGATGCAGGAGATGGTTCTGTGATAGTAGATAGTAGATTGGCGGTTAGGATCAGATCAGCCATGATCTTATTGAATGGCGGAGCAGGCTCGAGGGGCCGATTGGCCTACTCCTGCTCCTATTTCTTATGTTCTTATGTTCTTAAATTGTATCCAACTGCTATCAACAAATTAAACAACATAAACAATTGCATAGGAATACATAGGATATACGGCACAGAAACAGGCCATTCAGCCCAACGACTCCATGCCGGTGTTTTTGCTCCACTCGAGCCTCCCCCCGTCTTTCCTCATCTAACTCTATCAGCATAACCCTCTATTCCCTTCTCCCTCATATGCTTATCTAGCCTCCCCTTAAATGCATTTATACTATTCGCTTCAACCACTCCCTGTGGTAGTGAGTTCCACATTCTCACCACTCTCTGTGCAAAGAAATTTCTTCTGAATTCCCTGTTTGATTTCTTGGTGACTATCTTATATTGATGGCCTCTAGTTTTGCTCTTCCCCACAAGTGGAAACACTCTCTCTGTATCCACTCTATCAAAACCTTTCCTAATTTTAAAGACCTCTATTAGGTCACCCCTCCGTCAAGAGAAAAGAGACCCAGCCTGTTCATTCTTTCCTGATAGGTATGCCCTCGCATTTCTGGTATCAAACTTTTTTGCACCCTCTCCAGTGCCTCTATATCCTTTTTATAATTAGGCGATTAGAATTGTACGCAGTACTCCAACTGTGGTCTAACCAATGTTCGATTCAAGTTTCGCATAACTTCTCGAATTGAAACGCTTCGGGGGCGAAATTCGTCTCCTTTGCTCCTGCCATTAGCTCCTCCGGGGGCGCTAACGGGGTGCAAAGGGGTTATTGCCGGGGGGCGGGGGGTGAGAAAAGCGCCTTCCGCGAAATTCGGCGGGGCGTTGCTGAGGCGCTACCCTCAGATGATACCAAGATCACATAAAGAGATATTAGGACAGATGACCATAAGCTTGGGCAAAGAGGTAGGTTTTAAGGTACGTCTTAAAGGAGGAGAGACAAGTAGAGAGGGGGAGAGGTTTAGGGAGGGAATTCCAGAACTTAGGGTCTAGGCGGCTGAAGGTAACTAATTCTTATCATTGTGTCTACCCTTAAACTCCTGAGGGTGAAATTTCTGCAATGGTTCACCCACTCATCCATCAGCAGAAGAGCCTGAAATCCCTGAGAAAATGGTGCAACAGCCTTTGTCCCATTTCTCTGGTGTTTTCACATCTCTTCTGATGAAGTAACGGTGGATGAGTGGGGAAGCCCCTGCTGAATTCACCCCCTAATCTTTTACTGCTACATGATGCTCCCTGCGTAACAAGAGGTTGAGAGGTGGGTGGTTGGGACCTTTCCCTTGGAGCCAACAAAGGCTAGGGTGACACTCATCTCAGTGATGTACCAGAGGGACCCACTTCCAGTTGGCTTTCAAGTGGTGTTGAGCCCAGGACTGAAGTTCCCTCATGCGTTAGTATTGGAGGTGGCTGTAAGCATACAACCTCAATGTTAGATACAGAAAGATGTGTTATCACTCCATACAGCCCACTGATGCTGGCACAGGCCAGCTGGTCAATATGAGAATAGACCATGCAGCCCCAATTATGTCCTCGAATGCCCTGTAAAGGCCGACCCGCCAGGCACCTATTAACCCAGTCATAGTTTCCACTCCAGTAAGTAACACTCTCCTCGACTATCACGCATCCCATGGTGTTCCCTATGACCAAGTAAACATCCTACAATTTGTTGCTGATGGGTGTAGTGGATTCTCCCACTTATCCATCATCTCAAGCACATGCATGGACACTCTCTCCATTGCCTTCACATGAGATTGATTGCTCCCCAATCAGAGCTTTTTTGAAGATTAAGATATGGGTCTCCATTCTCCTAAATTGAGGGAGGAACAGCTTCCACTCCTCATACTCACTAGTGGTCTGTGCATCACCCTATGATGACCCCTCTGAATCGTTAAGTCCTTGTGGGTGGGTGTATCTGGGCTGGTGCTTGAGTATGTTAGATGCCATAATGGAGCTGGGAAGGCTACAGCAGGGGTTATAGAGCTACATGTTCCCAGCTACCTGTTTTGAATGCAATTCAACTTCTTCTACAGATTCCTCAAGGAGATTAAAAGAAAAGAAAGTATATTTAGCTGGGTAGACACTCGCATCACCCATTGACTCTGAAATTCCTTGGGCCACAATCCCAGTGATACTCTCCAGCACTGACCCTGTAGAGTTTGCACTGCGTGGGCACCTCGTTAACATGGGGCAGATAGATACAAGCACCATTTCAGTGCATCCCTGGCATTTGCCTGCACCATGCCCACAGAAATCCTGGGATTGCACTGCCTATGGGAGGGAGAGGTTGTATAGGTCCACCCGCTTGCCCCCTTCCCCATCAATCCCAACAATTGGGTCCAATGTGGTGAAATTTCTTTGTTAAAAAGAATTGAGCTCTTCGAGGGTTCAGGTCACTTGATCGGCCTGGACCCCGCTGGTGGGGCCCATGTCAATCCTTCGGGAAGCCAGTTCCCTTTGAAATCACTGGGCATATCGGCTACCACTACAACACCGGGTCCCGACTGAGGGACAGGAGCGGAAACTCCCAGCTTAGAGAGTCTCTGCCTCTGGCCCTGTCCTCTGGCCATTATCTGCTGAATAGTGAGTGGACAGAAGTTTCACCCCTTACAAGGCACAGAGCAAAGTCCCGGAAGCAGCAGAGACCCAATGCAAACGGTCCTGCACCATTTCCCTGGGGTGAGGCCAGAATGGAATTTCAGGGCCACAGTGGCCCAGATTTTGCTGCCAAAATAACAGTGAGTTTAGTGGCGCTCGTCATTATTAATGTGTAAATCGTCCAGCAACTTGTGGCGAGGAACAGACATCCTGTGAATTGCGAATTGCCACAAGTTGCTGGACAATTTGCGCCACTCCGCCGTTAGCCTCGCGAAAACGGCAGCTTGCCCTCAACCTCCCCGTGAGTTTCATGAAGTTGCTGCATTTGCACATTAATTACCAATTAAATTTGCCACAGAAAGTTAGGCCTGCTACTGAACAGTGTAACTACCTTTTTAATGAGGAGATTTATGTTCCTGCAATGCCACTCAACCTCTCCGGCCCAGAAAGGGAACAATTAAAACTGTGGAGTCTCATTCCCACAGGTACAGGAAACTTTCGTTTATCCGGCACCCAAATATCCGGAATTCTCGCTTAACCGGCAAAAATCATCCTCCGAAAACTCCTCTGAAATAACCGGCAATGTTGCCGAGTCGCAGTCGAGTCTCCGCGAACGCCGAGTGCTCCGAAAACTCCTCTCAAATAACCGGCAATGTTGCCGATCCCGAGTCCGAGTCCGAGTCCGAGTCCGCGAACGCCGATTTAGTCAGTAGGGGTACTTTTCAAAAGTGCCACTACTCGGCCTCCTGGCGCTGTCGGAAGTCTGAAACATGCAGTAGCAGGAGTTGATTCTCCCGCGCTGCCTGGAGTCTCTTTGTTAAAAATAGCCTCGGTAGATATAACTCTCCGTTATCCGGTACTTTCGATAAACCGGCACCACGCCGGTCCCGTCGATGCCGGATAAACGAAAGTTTCCTGTAGTAAATTGTTATTAGAGATTTTTAAAATTTAAAATGTAATTTTTTTAAATTTTCTTCTTACTTTTCCTTTCTGTCTCTCTTTTTTTGCTTAATCCAATCTTTCTTTCCCTCTCATTATTTCTCTTTCTGTACTTGATTGGACTCTAATTTACAGAATTTCCTTTTCTGTCGTTCCTCTGTTTCTGTCTCAATCCTTAAATCTCATTGGTTAAGGAGATAGACTGTTGGTCCCGTCGTTCACCGATGTCCCAGATGCCCCGTTGTCCTTGCTGTGCCGTTATCAGCTCGCACTGCCTGCAACTTACAGTGCAAAAAAATGTCGACCTTACGGGTGACGGAAAAAGTCTAACTAACGGGGCAAGTCAAGAGATGCCCCATTCCAGCAAAATCTGGGCTAGTATTTGTATTGAATAACTATGATAATTGCCATGAAACAGTTATTTATTTAATGTTTTATTTGACATTTTTCTAACTAAATTATGCATGCATACACTACTGCTGTATGAGTAGAATAATAACATGTTTAATAATGTAATACAGCTTTCGTGACAATTAAGTGGTGTAATATGGCAAATGCAACCATAATTTTTAGGCCATGAATATTTTATGTGCACAAATAGATTTCTTGCAATTTCTATTACCCGTTTTTAATCTGAAAAAAAATTACATTTGAAAGCTAAAGTATTGGGCTGGATTTTCCGGGGCTAATGATCACGTACACTGTCGTAGGTGCCCCGCAAGTTCCGGGTTCCCGCATGCGGACGTGATTTAAACAAGAGGATGAGAATTTGTATTGGAAGGTGTTGGGGAGCCAGGAGCTAATGTAGGTCAGCATGGACAGGGGTGGTAGTTCATTGGGACTCAGTGCGGGATAAGATGCGGGCAGCATAGTTTTGGATGAGCTTAAGTTTATGGAGTGTGGATGATGGGAGGCCGAGCTGTAGAGCCTTGGCCTAGTCGAGTCTGGAGGTGACAAAGGCATGGAAGAGGGTTTCAGTAGCAGATGGGCTGAGGCAGGGGCAGAGGTGGGCAATGTTATTGAGGTGGAAGGAGTGGTATTTGTGATGGAGAGGATATGGGATTGGTAGTTCAGCACCGTGTTGAATAGGATGCCGAGGTTATGAACAGTTTAAGTTGAAACTGTGGCTGGGAGGGGTATGAAATCAGAGGCAAGGTTGCGGCAGGTGCCAAAGGTGATGGCTTTGATCTTTCCAATTTTTAACTGGAAGTAATTGTGACTCATTGAAGCCCAGAGGTTGGGCAAGCAGTCTGACTACACAAAGGCAATGGAAGGGTCAAGAGACATCATGGGGAGATAAAGATGAGGGTCATCCGCTTACAAGTGAAAGCTGATCCTTAGTCTGCAGACGATGTCGCCAAGGAGAAGTATGTAGTTGAGGAAGGGGAGGGGGCCAATGATTGATCCTTGTGGAAATCCAGAGGTAGCTGCGGGGGTGGGAAAAGAAGCAATTGCTGGAGATGCTCTGGCTATGATTGGATAAGGTAAGAGTGGAACCAAACAAGGGCAATTCCACTGAGCTGGACAACGGAGGAGAAGCATTGGAGGAGGAGGGTGTGGTTGACCATGTCAAAGGCTGGAGAGAGGTCAAGGAGGATGAGGAGGGATAATGCACCATGGTCACAATCACAGAGGATGTCACTTGTGACAGGGGCGGAAACCTGATTGGAGTGATTCAAACATCGAGTTGGGGGAAAGGTGGGCACAGATTTGGGAGGCAACAACACACTCAAGGATTTTGGAAAAGGAAGGGGGTTGGAGGTAGGCCAGTAGTATTCAAGGAAAGAGGGGTTAAAGGCGGGTTTCTTGAGGAGGAGTGTGATGACTGGGGCTTTGAAAGGGAGAGAGACTTGAGGAGATGGAACTATTTGCAATACCAGCAAACACGGAGGGCCAGGAAGAAAGTTGTGTGGTCAGTAGTCTGATGGAATTGGGTCAAGGGAACACAAGATTGGTCTCATGGACAAAGTGAGAATGGTGATAGCATGAGGGAAGAGAGAAGAGAATCTAAAGAAAGAGATGGGTTCTGGGCTAGGGCAGGGGGGAGCCTGGGGGCCTTTGCCTTGGTGGTCAAGGGAAGGGCGGAAAGCACCAGAACAGATGGTCCCAATCTTAATGACAAAGAAGTCCATGAGCTCCTTGCACTTGTTGTTGACGCTGAGGGTGGAGGGGGCAAGGGTGAGGGGTTTAAGGAGACAGATGGTAGTATAGAAAAGATGACAGGGGTCTCCAGGATGATCCTGAACTGTGAGCAGTTTTGGCAAAGGAGAGTGAGGCCCAATAGTGCTAGATAAGGTCCAGCCAGATCTGGCAATGAATGATTAAACCAGTGGCCTGCCAATACGCATAATTCTGCACCACTTCGAGTTGAGGGAGCAAAGATGAGGGCCATAACAGAAAGAACAATCAAGATGGAAGAGACACTGGGGGAAAAATTTGGTTGCTTTGCGCCTCCCGTTAGCGCCTAAGCGGGCACTAATTGGTCGCAACACAACTAGTGCCCGGGCACGGCGATGTTTGCGCTGCTTGTGAAATTGACCAGATATTTTGCGGCGGCGCTAAACACTATCGCCATGATCTCCTGCGCCCGCAGATCGTGATGTCAGTCGAGCGTGCAATGCCCCGGTAGCGCCCCGGACCAGATATTGAGTGGCGCCCCCTGCCATACCGCCTGCTGTTAGCAACGACAGGTTGAGGGGAGCGTTTTGCAGTCGGGAAGGGACTGGGGGAGCGCTATTTAAAGGCGACCGCTTCCTGACTTTTTTTGTCTGCGACATTTTTTCACCATGCATTCTGAGAGGGAGAGAGAGAGAGAGAGATTTCTGGAGAGATTCAACGCTGTGTGAAGGAGTTTTGGGTACTGAGCAGCACTTTGCAGGTTCATTTTGATTTGGCCTTCCTTGCATCGATTTAGAAGAGACTTAGGGGGCTGCACTCTGAGCTCTTTCCCTGGGACTCTCCATTGTTCTTTCCAGCAGAATTGATATACAGGTCTCTCCAGGCCGAGATTCAAGGCTGCAATCAGCAAGGTGTGGATGGAGAGCAAGATCGACCATCCCCTTTAAGAACTGGCCGGCGCCAGTGTGTCTGTGTTCCATTGCTGACTGACATCACATGAGCTTCACCAGCGCTCTGAGTTAGCGCCTCGCTCCTCGGCATTATCGCCTTAAGAGAGGTGTGTAGTGCCTGATTTAACGCTCCAATCACCTCCAGGGGCGATAGAAGCCAATTTTGCAGTCAGAGGCGATAATTAGCTCCGGGCGCTAAACTTTGCGCCGGGCCGATAATTGCGCCCCAAACGGGGCGATACCGAATTTCTCCCCCTAAAGGTTTTACTGGGGACAAGGGCAACAATGCTGCAGAAGTAACATGGTAAATGGAGGGTCAAAGCCTAGGCTGTTGGAAGCTTAAAAGTGCAGTTGTAAGTGACTTGGGAGAGTTTTTTCCTGGGACAGATGCAAAAGGAAGTGCCATTGGAAGGAGGAAGGGGGTTGTGGATGGTGAGGGGTACAAGGAAGTGGTTGGAGATGGCCTTGTCTGTGATTGTGACCATGGGACCATGAGAGTAGAGAGGCCACTGGAGATGGCAAGATCGAGGGATGGACAGGAGAGTTTACATGGAGGACAAATAATCTTGCAAGAAAAATACTCAAAAGTTTGTTTTTTAAACGTTACATGACAGAATCTCAGGAAATTTCCTCTTTAAGGATGAAAAATTAGATTTTTAATGGACGAAACTTGAGGTCCTGTTTGCCCTGGCCAAACTGGCACTTTGATCTGCTTTCATCCTTGTGTGCAGAATGTAGAAAGTTATTGTTACTAACTCATGCTGGTGTTTCCTGATGCCAATCCTTAGGGTACTTTTATCTGTCGGAGAATAGTTATTACACTGCTGGGATGCGAGATCTTCAAGGTGCGAAATGTGTACAGGAGCACAGTGATGACAAGACACATCATTGCGTCATTAAATACATTTTTGTTGTAAGAAAGTGCTGACTGATATCTTAAAAAGCTGTAAATAAAGCTTTAAATATAGCTTAATTTTTTTAATTATATTTAAAAAAATGACTATTTATTGACTTCATAATTCACTGACAGGCTTCCCAGAGTACATAACTTTAAACTCCCTCCCTCTCTCTCTTGGCAAACACTACCCTAGATCCAAATTGTACCATGGGTAATTGGCAAGTATAGCGATGAATGTCCTTTTTTTTATTGTAGCAGACTTTGCAACCCAAATGTTTCAAAGGATAAACAAATCTGTTTTGAAGTTATTTTGCGCAATTCTAGCCTTCAATAATAATAGGACCATGAAGCCTGTTGGACCATTTTAACCAGTGTAGCAGTGTGAATGAGGGCTCTGGTCCCCAAGTAAGGGTACGGCCCCTTTAAAAACCTCCCGTTGAAAGATAATTGCACCTGGAGTGGGAGGAGCATTTCCCCAGCCAGATGGACATAAAAGGGGAGGATTAAGGGGGAGTTCACTCACAGTAGAGTGAGCATGAGGTTGGGAGAGTTGGCTTTGTGTACTGTGTGGTATAAGAAGGTGTTTGGAATTTGGATTGATCAAGGACTACTGTTTGTGAAGGAAAAAAGGCTCTAAGATCGTAGGACCTTGTAACACCAGGTAACCACTTTCAAAAGGGATAGGCACACACAAATGTTTGCTTTACAAGTACATGAGAGAGCGATGGCCACAATGTGATCTATAACGTTGTTGGACCTTCAGGTGGCAGTGAGAGTCCGTGTGCCCTTTTATTTGGGTGCAAGTTGCCAAGTGTGCGAACAGGGAGCAAAAAAAACAGGAAACTTGCATCTATGGTGCCACTGGCTAACAGGCACTGGTATGGAAATGAGCCCAGCTTGGGCCTGGTGGGTAGGTAATGGGAACAGCCAAAAAAAGTTGGGAAAGTGATCTAAAGATGCATAAACGGCAGAAATTGCTACCACCTGAGTTTCCTTGACTAAAATCAACCCCGTAGGTATGGCAGAAACAGCAAGGAAATTCCCCCCTCCCATGGTCTTTTCATTAATGAATTCTATTTTAATAAGCAGATGGCCTTTTGTTGAATCACAGAAGGAGGCCATTTGGTCCATCGTGCCTGTGCCAGCTCTTTGAACGAGCTCTCCAATTAATCCCGCTCTCCTGCTTTTTCCCTATAGTCCTTTTCAAGTGTTTATCCAATTCCCTTTTGAAAGTTACTATTGAATCTGCTTCCACCGCTCTTTCAGACAGTGAATTCCAGATCACAACAACTCGCTGCGTAAAAAAAATTCTCCTCCTCTCCCCTCTGGTTCTTTTGCCAATTACCTCAAATCTGTGTCCTCTGGTTACTGACCCTCCTGCCATTGGAAACCATTTCTCCTTATTCACTCTATCAAAACCTTTCATCATCACAAACTGCCCACCATTTTTAGTTTTGACTCTCAAGGTATTTGTTGGAGGGATGCATCCGTGTTCCTGAGAAGTCCCAAAGAAATAGATCTGTTGGCTCAGGTGGCATCCTTGACTTCATGGACACCTGAAATTTATAGACTCCAAAGCTAAACCCTAATAAATCAAAATGTTCTCTGGACCTGCCAAGGGTAGCCGATTCCTCATCTGTACAGCTTTCAGAAACATCTGGTAAGTCCTCAGTCAAGCTGTTAGAAGACTGTTGTGTATTTTGCGAATGGGCTCATCTGCATGCAGCTCCTGTCCTGTATCACTGATGGTGCAGGCCACAGTAATTGGGGATTGATGAGACAGAAGTAATTAGGGTTGCTAACTCTGGTTGGATTTTTTCCTGGAGGTTTTATCACATGACGGCCCTGCGTATTCAAACAGCCTTTTTTTCCCTTTTCCAATATTTCTATAAATAATAAGCAAGTGTTAACAGAACATGAGAAAAACATTATTTTTTTAATGCCCCTATGAGTTTTCTCCTGGGTTGCTTGTAGCAATGCCCAGGAAGTGAATCTTCAATTCCTGGGGACTCCAGGGCAATCCTGGAGGGTTGGCAACCCTAGAAGTAATGTGTCTCCATGCCATGACAGCTGCAGCAGAGGGTAGGATCTAGTTATAGAGGATGTACCTGAAGGAATGGACTGACACAAGCACCTCAAAACTTTTAACAACATAGAAGAGGAATACTCCAGACCACGTGCCAGTTGATTGGAGACAGGGCATTTTTATTAGGAAATCTATGATCTGTTGTATGTCAACAAAGATATACAAAAACTCACTGGCCTAGTAATTCGATTGGGTAGTGCCTGCTTTTATGGTGAAGGGTCCAGTCTGGCGTGCACGTGCTCAGTCTGCAGCAGAAGTGCGCTGCATGCCATACTGGTTAGGGTGTTCTGTAGTCGTCCAGGGTGCCTGCGTGACACTGGGGTTAGGTCCATTGCCTATGTGAATTGGGGGCCTAATGACCTGTTCCAAGCCCCTTTGCCAAATTGGGTCATGACCGAGAACAGCTTGCTCCATGCAAGCTGCAGTCAGTTTTCCCAAGCACATGGCAGCAAAACCAGCTGGACCAGGGACCAGAACGATTCCAGAGCTTAAAGGGTTAAATTACAAGGACAGGTTGTATAAACTTGGATTGTATTCCCTTGAATTTAGAAGGTTGAGGGGTGATCTCATTGAGGTGTTTAAAATGGTGAAGGGATTTGAAAGGGTAGATACCGAGATGTTATTGCCTCTGGTAGGGGAATCCAGAACAAAGGGGTACAAACGTAAAATTAAAGCTAGGCCATTCAGGAGTGTAATCAGGAAGCAATTTTTCACACAATGAGTAGTGGAAATATGGAATTCTCTTCCCCCCCCCCCCCCCCCCACTCCCAAAAGGCTGTGGATGCTGGGTCGATTGAAACTTTCAAGATCGACAGACTTTTATTAGGTAAGGGTATCAAGGTATATGGATCAAAGGTGGATAAATGAGGTTGAGCTACAGATCTGCCATGATCTGATTGAATGGCGGAACAGGCTCGAGGGGCTGAATGGCCTCCTCATGTTCCCATGACCGCAGGAGGCAGCCACCAAATAGGCAAGTAAAAAATGCGAGTGTGAAACTGGGTCCTCAAACGAAAAGTGCCAATTTCTTTTTTAACATACCAAATTAATTCTTACATCTCCCTCTTCAGGGCTGCCAGCCAATGGCTATTGTTAAGCTCCGTTTAATTGGCACCAATCCTGCCTATTCAAAGGGAAGATCATAGCCAAGGAAACATCATCATTTGTCACGTCTTCTCGCTCTTCCCTTTGGGGAACAGTGTGAAGGATTGGAAGGATTCGCAGGCTGACTGACAGTCTGACTGGCCGTGTTAACGCGCCTTCCATGGCCGTAACCATCGTTATACCAGCTGATTAGGGTGGTTAGTCCTATACGGGAGGAGGAGTTTTATGGGCTCTCAACCCATATGATGAGGAGGTGGGGGGACACCCCACACCCCACACCCGACACGAGTATCCCACTGGTTGTCAACCCAGAATTCAGAGTCGGAGTTCCGACTCCACTCACCGGGACTGTCTGGAGTGGGGTTTGAACACTGCACCTTCTGGCCCAGAGCCGGGAATGCTACCACGCACCAAAGGCTCACTCCGCCAAGGAATATTTTACACAATTGTGCCAGGGGTTCTGTAAAATTACTCCTCTGTGTGTACTATTTTAAGGAACAAAAAACCACAGAAAGCGCAAACTAAATTCCGGTTATGTGCACCCATTGGGTGCACCGGGAGCACGATTTAGTAAAATTACCCGATAATTCCAGTCTTTTTCATTACTATCGGGAAACGTTGCCTTCAATTTTTAACAAAGCCCAAGCTTTAAGAATATGGAAGTGCATTCTGTTCATTAAAAACTATTTTTTAAATGATATGCACTATTACATAAGAAATGTTTTCCAAAAGTAGAAGGCAAATGTCAGCACCAGGAAGGTAATGGACCTTTCATTTCAAGTGTTGTTGTTATCACTGGTTTGTTAGTTTCAGTACTTCGTAAAATGATTATGCTATGGCATTTTTTAATAAATGCTGAGGGGGAAAAATATTCATGCTTCAATATGCAACAGCGTGAACATAATTCAGATGTCATGAATGTACATTGACTGCTCTTTCAAACATCATTTTTGATATTAACAAATTTTGGGCCATATTTTCCTGTGTTCTCTAATTTTAGTATAAAAGTAAAATGCAAGTAAATCACAGTGCAACCTAAGTGGAAAACACCAATGGACTATTTGTTCATATTTGATGCTGCCTTGAGGATTCCATTACCTGGTATAATATTTTTGAAATGGTATCAGCAAATAGTGACAAAAAAGGCCAGCTTAGCTTGTTAAGGCATTGTTAAAATCTATTCCTGAGGATCTTGTGCAGAATTAGGGGGATAGATAGCGTCCTCTGCAGCCAAGAAAGAGAATCCCGAAGGGTGTGTTGCCTACCCGGTACCAGGGTAAGGGATATCGCGAGGTGGCTGGAGAGGAATTTGGAAAGGGCAGGGGTAAAGTTGTTCTGGTCCATGTTGGAACAAACAGCATAGGTAGGAACAGGGAGGAGGTCCTACTGAAGGTGTATCAGGAGTTAGGAGCTAAATTAAAAAACAGGACCTCGAGGGTAATAATCTCTGGATTATTTCCAAGCCACGTGCAAATTGGCATAGAAGCAGTCAGATTAGAAGAATTAGCATGTGGCTAAAGGGCTGGTGTGGGAAAGAGGGGTTCCTTTTCATGGGACGCTGGCACCTGTACTAGGACAGGAAGGAGCTGTACCTATGGGACGGGCTCCACCTCAACTGGGATGGGACCAGTGTCCTAGAAGAAAGGGTAAATAGGGAGGTGGCAAAGGCTTTAAACTAGTAAGATAGGGAGGGGATCTACAAGAAATTAAACCAGCCTAAATATAAACAAAACCGGAAAGGAGAGCATAGGAAAGTATAAAGTAAGGGGAGGACATTGATGGCCAGGGAATAAATGGAGTAAGAGGACAGGAGTGTAAAAAGACGGTTAAAAATAAAATGAAAGGAACTGCTATTAAAAATGAGTTACTGTCTGTATAACAATGCATACAGTGTCTGTAATAAAACAGGGGAGCTGGAGGCAATCATGCATTGAGGAACCAGGCATAGTAGGGATTACTGAGACATGGCTACAGAAAAATCAGGACTGGGAATTAAACATTGCAGGGTATAACATATTTAGAAAAGATAGGGAGAGAAAAAGGGGAGGTGGAGTAGCTCTACTTATTAGAGATAACATAATGGCAGTAGAAAAAAGTGACACAGCTTTCAGCAAAACAGAAATAGAATCCATGTGGATAGAGATAAAAGATAATAAAGGATCAATCGCACTAATAGGGGTAATCTACAGGCCACCTAATAGTGGAAGGGAGGTGGAGGAAGAAATATGCAGACAAATTAGGGAAATGAGTAAAAAACATAGAATAATAATCATGGGGGATTTCAACTACCCCAATATTAATTGGACAGAACAAGTAGGTAAAAGGGATAAGGGAATGGAGTTTCTACAATGCGTACAGGACTTCTTTCTAACCAACAAGGGAGGATTCGCTATTGGATCTAGTAATGGGGAATGAACCAGAGCAGATAAGAGAAGTAAAAGTAAGGGAACATCTAGGCAATAGTGACCATAATATAATACGCTTTAAAATAATAATTGAGAAGGAAATAAGTATGATGTAGACCAGGGTAATAGATTGGAGAAAAGCTGATTTTGAGGGGCTGAGAATAGAACTTGGAAAAAAAAATGGACCACAATATTGGCAAACAATGATGTAGAATAGCAATGGGAAATATTTAAAACGGTGTTCAACAGAGTCCAGGAAAAATATATTCCACTAAAAAACAAGAACAAGCTAAACACTAATGAGACACCATGGATGAATAAAGCCATCGGGGAAAATTGAGGGTAAGGAAAGAGGCATACATTAAGTACATGGACAGCAGGGGAGAGCATGATAAGGGAAAATATCAAGAGATTAGGAGAGAAGTCAAAAAACAATTAGGAAGGCAAAGAGAAACTATGAAATTAAATTATCAAGGAACATAAAACAAAATGGTAAAATATTTTACAGGCACATCAATAAAAAAAGGAAGGTTGGGATGGGAATAGGGCCACTAAGGGATGGATAAGATAATGCCACAAAATTATTAAATAATTACTTTGCCTCAGTATTTACCAGGGAGATAGAACAGGTGGACATGACATTGGATCATGAGATTAGTAATGAAATAACGGCATTTAATTTAAAAGGAGGAGATATATTAAATAAACTAATCAAACTCAAAGAGGAAAAAAACCCTGGTCCCGATGGATTACATCCATGCATTTTAAAAGAAGAGATAGCAGAGGCATTTCTGCACCTATTTAATATTTCATTAGTAAAAGGTGCAGTGCCAGAGGACGATGGATTGCTAACATAATACCTGTAATTAAGACGGGAGATAGAACATGTCCATGGAACTATAGACCAGTCAACTTAACATTTGTGGGAGGAAAAATAATGGAATCCCTACTAAAGGAGAAAATAGAAGAACATCTAGAAGCCAAAAATATAACAATGAGCAGTGAGCATGAATCTCCACACTCAGGTCAGGCAGCATCATGGAGAGAGAAACAGAGTTAACGTTTCAGGTCAATGAACCCTTCGCTAGAACCGGAAAAAGTTAGAGATGTAACAGGTTTTTAAGCAAGTGTAGTGGCAGGGAAAGGGGGGAGGGGAGGAAAGAACAAAAGGGGAGGTCTGTGATAGGCTGGAAGGCAGGAGAGATTAAAAGACAAAAGGGATGATAATGGGACAAGTTAAGAAACCAAAGATGACTCTAGATGAAGTGTAAATGGCAATGGCAGAATCATCAACAGCTGTCATGTGAGAAAAAATGATAGGGGCAGAGGTTATGGTCTGAAATTGCTGAACTCGATGTTGAATCCAGAAGGCTGTAAAGTGCCTAATCGAAAGATGAGGTGCTGTTCCTCGAGCTTACGTTGAGCTTCATTGGAACAGTGTAAGAGGCCGAGGATGGAGAGGTCAGAATTGGAGCGGAGAATTAAAGTGACAGGCGACAGGAAGCTCGGGGTCACCCTTACGGACTGAACAGAGGTGTTCCGCAAAGCGGTCACTCAATCTGCGTTTGGTCTCCCCAATGTAGAGGAGACCACATCGTGAGCAGCGAATACAGTATACTAAATTACAAGAAGTACAAGTAAATCGCTGTTTCACCTGGAAGGGGTGTTTGGGCCCTGGACAGTGGGAAGGGAGGAGGTAAAAGGGCAGGTGCTGCATCTCCTGCGCTTGCACGGGAAGGTGCTGGGCGAAGGGGAAGGGGTGTTGGGGATGATAGAGGAGTGGACCAGGGTGTCGCGGAGGGAGCAGTCCCTTTGGAATGCTGAAAGAGGAGGTGAGGGGAAGAGGTGTTTGGTGGTGGGATCACGCAGGAGGTGGCGGAAATAGCAGAGGATGATCCACTGAATGTAAAGGCTGGTGGGGTAAAGGTGAGGACAAGGGGAACTCTATTGTGGTTCTGGAAAGGAGGGGAGGGGGTGAGAGCAGAAGTGCAGCAAATGGAATGGATACGGTCAAGGGCCATGTCAACCACCGTGGAGGGGACTCCTTGGTTGAGGGAAAAGGAAGACATATCGGAAGCACTGGTGTGGAAGGTGGCATTGTCAGAGCAGATACACGGAGACAGCGAAACTGGAAGAATGGGATAGAGTCCTTACAGGAAGCAGGGTGGGAGGAAGTGTAGTCAAGGTAGCTGTAATATCTCTAACTTTTTCCAGTTCTGACAAAAGGTCATCGACCTGAAACGTTAACTCTGTTTCTCTCTCCACAGATGCTGCCTGACCTGCTGAGCGTTTCCAGCATTTTTTGTTTTTATTGCAGGCAAATTGTTGTTGTATTATAGATCCTGCCAGTTGCTGACTTTTGTATCCTTTGTTATATCTGGTAGGAACAAAGCCCTTCTCGAATCTCTTTCCCAAATCTGCTTTTACAAAGTGACAATATATTTACAGCACAGAAAGAGGCCATTTGGCCCAACAGGTCCATGTCGGTGTTTATACTCCATGTGCCTCCTCCCACCCCTCTTCCTCTAACCCCATCAACATAACCTTCTATTCCTTTCTTCCTCATTTGCTTATCTAGCTTCCACTTGAATGTATCGGTGCTATTTACCTTAACTACTCCCTGTGGTAGCGAGTTCCACATTCTGAGCACTCGCTGGGTAATGCCCATTCTCCAGAATTCCCTATTGGATTTATTATTGACTATTTTATATTTATGGCCCCTAGTTCTGGTCTCACCCGCAAGTGGAAACATCTTCTCTACGTCTCCCCTTTCAAACCCTTTCATAATCTTGAAGACCTCTGAGGTCACCCCTCAGTCTTCTCTTTTCTAGAGAAAAGAGCCCCAGCCCATTCAATCTTTCCTGATGGGTGTAACCTCTCCGTTCTGGTATATTCTAGTAAATCTTAATTGTAATTTGCGCATTCTGCTGTTTGAACATGCACATAAACACATCTGTCATTGTCACATCCTTCAACTTCTGTCCTTTTCTATCGCACATCCTGCCCCATCTCAGCTCTTAAAAATAAAACTCCATAAAGAATCCAGATGGATCAGGATGAGCCAGGATCAGTAGAGATACAGAATTAGCTTGATATAATGAAAGCTGTTGGCACTGACTAGAGGATGGATTTCAATAAAAAAATTTATGTTACTACGTCGAGCATTGTACGTCAGCTTATTTTAAAAGTGAATCTCCGTGTATAATTGCTGTTGTTTTCAATTGTGCTTGCATATTTGGACACGTGCACTTTTTAGCCATTCTCATCCCATGTGCAAAGAAGAGTTTTACATTTATTAAAACCAAAACTGTAAAGCAATTAAATGCCTTTAGTTTGAATGTAAATGAGGTATCGTGATTTCATATGGTTCTGAACCATCTGCCACCTTCTTGCCCAATCACTATATCCCTTTGCGTCCTCCTCACAGCTTACATTCCCACCTAGCTTTGTATTATAAAACTTGGATATATTATACTCGGTCCCCTCATCTAAGTCATTGATATGGATTGTAAATAGCTGAGGCCAAAGCACTGATCCTTGCAGCACTCCACTAGTTACTGCCTGCAAACCCGAATATGACCCATTTATTCCTACCCTGTTTTCTGTCCGTTAAGTCCTCAATCCATGCTAATATATTACCCTCAATCCCATGAGCCCTAATCTTGTGTAACAACCTCTTCTGTGGCACCTTATCAAATGCCTTTCAAAAATCCAAATACACCACATCCACTGGTTCCCCCTTATCTACCCTGTTAGTGACACCCTCCAAAATCTCTAACAGATTCGTCAAACATGATTTCCCTTTCATAAAATCGTGTTGATTCTGCCTAATCATATTGTGATTTTCCAAGTGCCCTGTTACCACGTCCTTAACAATAGATTCTAACATTTTCCCTAGTACTGATGTCAGCCTAATTGGCATATAGTTCCCTGTTTTCTCTCTCCCTCCTTTCTTGAACATTACATTAGCTACCTTCCAATCCACAGGGACCGTTTTAGAATCTAGGAAATTCTGGAAGATTAAAACCAATGCATCCACTATCTCTGCAGCCACCTCTTTTAAAGCCCTAGGATGTAGGTCATCAGGTCCATTGCATTTGTCAGCTTTTAGTCCCATTAATTTCTGCAGTACTTTTTCTTAATATTAATTACTCTAAGTTCCTCACTCTTATTAGACACTTGGTTCCACACAATTTCCGCTATGTTCTTTGTCTTCTATTGTGAAGACAGACACAAAGGGCTGGATTTTGAATGACCCATGGAGTCAGGTTTGGAGGCGTGTGGGAGGTTAAATTTGCGGGGTCAGGGTTTTCGACCCCTTCACGCCTCCACACAATTTTGACAATCAGTCGCAGGGTTCCCGACTCTCTCCCGCCTGCAAGAGGCGGGAGAGGCCATTAAAGCCCTTAACAAGCTCTAAATTGGGTCTGTAATGCTATTTTGAAACGTTGTAGCTAGTTTAACCCTTTTCTGATGTGAAGCACGCCTGGTGTGAAACACTCCAGTGAAACCTGGCGGGAGCACAAGTGGATAGCTGACTATCAGCTGCAGGTGCACTATTACAACGGAGATGTGATGAAGGTAGTAGTAGTATTAGGTCTGAAAGTCGCCTCTGATGCTGCTGCATTGGATGTCTTCAGAGACTGCCTGGCCTTTGCTGTGAGAGGACCTGGATGCAAAAAAAATTCTCTCTCTCTCTCTCTCTCTCTCTCTCTCTCTCTCTCATATTCATCCAGGTCCACTCACATCAGAAGCAATGCAGAAAGGTCCTCTCTCACCAGCAGCCACACAATCTCTGAGAGCAGGCAGTCAGCAATGATGACATCATCAGAGGCGGGTTTCAGACTGAAACCACTAATTAGGTCATGGGTTCCCACATGCTGCAACTCAATTGCCCAATTAAGTGAAAATTGCATCAGGCATCCACATTAATCTGGAGTCGGGGGGGAAATGCGGATTACACGACCCCAACCCGACCCCAAGACAAAATCCAGCCCAAAAAATATTTGTTTAACATCTATTCTATTACCTTATTCCCCATTAAAATTTCTCCTGTCTCTGTCTCTAAGGGACCCACATTTACTTTCACTAATCTCCTCTGATTCTTTTGTCAATTACCTTCAATTTCAGATGGCAGCTGTTGATAATTCTGCTAAACCCATTTACACCTCTTCTAGACCCATCTTTTGTTTCTTTACTTGTCCCATTAACATCTCTCCTGCCTTCCATCCTATCAGAGACTTTCCCTTTTGCTCTTTCCTCTCCTCCCCCCTTTCCCTGCCTCTGCACCTGCTTAAAATCTGTTACATCTCTAACTTTTTCCAGTTCTGACGAAAGGTCATCGACCTGAAACAGTAACTCTCTTTCTCTTCCCCACAGATGCTGCCTGACCTGAGTATTTCCAACATTTTCTGTTTTTATCACCTTAAATATGTCTCTGTTGGTTACCGACCCTTTTGCCACTGAAAATAGTTTCCCCTTATTTACTCTAGCAAAACTCTTCAAGGTTCTGTACAACTCTGTCAAATCTCCCCTTAACCTTCTCTGCTGTAGGGAGAACAATCCCAGTTTCTCTAGTCTCTCCATTTAACTGAAGTCTTTCATCCTTGGTACCATTCTAAGAAATCTCCTCTGCACCCTCCCTAAGGAGGATAACGTGCTGCCGATATAAGTTTTATATTATACTCGGAATAAGGAAAATATGACGCATGCATAAAAAGTTCGCAATATTAACAATATGACTTTACGTTTGATAAAATAGAGAATAGTGGATTGCTCCGAGCCACTAGAAAGCTGTAATCTGTGGAGCTCAAATGTCTCATCACTACAGCAGCACCAAAATTGCTTGTATCTGTTATCTGAACCCAAGATTAGATTACTGCTTTAAAATCACATCCTTATTATTAAAAAATATAATCTATTTAAAATATATGCTCAAGTTTTATGACATTGATCTGGATAATTGTGTGCTGGTGGTGGGTGGCATTTCATACAATGCGAGTCAGTGCAGTTATACACCATACCATTTGTGCTGATTGATATAATTTCAAGAAAGAATGGAGCTGACTACCAGGAAGTTCTGGGGTTCAGCAGCACACTGTGTTCTGTGGAGCATTTGAGCACCTCCATTTTTACAAATTCCCACAACCTGCTCCCAGAGCAGATTAGTCAATGGGACAGGAGCAGGTTGATAAAATCAATCTAGCAGGACAGTCCTATTTGTGTATGTTGCGTAGCGCCCCAAAAAAAGTTAGCGCCCCTGCGCCGTAAATTCAGTGGTAGCGCCCCAAGCAGGAGGCGGGGCGCTAATGTAAGCACTCCCTCTCCTACCTGGGGCGCTACCACTGAATATCGCGGTGCTATGTGCAAAAGCGCCACACACGCCGGCACGTAGCGCCGCGGTATTACAGGCCTCCCTCCCCTGATTAAAGGGGAGGGGCCTAGCGCTGCGCCCACCGGGGCCCTGCTTGACCAAGAGAAGTGCCGGGCTGAGCGATCGCAGCCAGCACCCTGAATAAAAAAAGGGGAAGGGGGCAGGTGCTGGCAGGTGGGCAGAAAAAAAATGGCGGCCCGTCACCTGCTCCTTTAACTTCGCCCCCTGACCCTGTCTGACATATTGTCCGGCGATAGGGCATGGGGCGCAACTGAAGTTTGCAGCTGGGGCGCGAGCGGACGCTGCGCATGGCGATGACGTCATTGCCGGAGGTGCAGCTCCAAAAGGCGCTACCGGCTACCGCCGCCGCTAACCTCCCACTATATTTCGCGGGAGGCGTTAGCGGTGCCGTGCCTGGGCGCTAACGGGAGGCGCAAAGCAACCCATTTTTTCTCCCCATGAGGTTAGAGGCACTGGAGGGAAGATCTTTGGAAAAGCGAAGATTGTTAACCATCTAGTTAATGGCCTGGAAATTGTGGTCGGAGGCTTGCTGCCCACATATGCCTCCAAACCGCAAGAAAACTACGTACTTACCTGATGTCTCCAGAGCTTCGGACTCTTGCGGTCCTGGGCCTGCAGGCGTACACCTGCGTAAAGGCCCACGCATCCCAGGGGCACACGCGGTTCGCAAGCGTCCCTGGGTTCATGTGGGCCGGCCCAACCAATGACAAAGGGGGATTTCTATGATGCTTATGGGGATTCCATTTACGTACGGAATCCCCATAGGCATAATATAAATCACCTAAAAAATACAATTTCACAACACGGAAATAAAAATAAATGATCACAGGTTCAAAATTAATTAAAATACCTCTTAATTAAACATTTAAAATAAATATTTCATTTTTTGAAAAGTAAATTGAAGCACTTTTAAACGGGACAAAAATAACCTGAACTAATTTTAAGTGAATGATTAAGTCATCAAAATTTTTTAATTTGTTTTAACCCATACGCTGGTAAAAGCAAGCCTTATGCCTGCTTTTACCAGGTGGAAGGGTTTTGTGGGCATTCAGTGGGCAGTACAATGCTGTGCCAGCGAAAGTGAAATTACAGCGGATGCGTACGATCCATCAAGGAGAAACTTGACAGATCGCAAGTTCCAGGTTTTCATGCACGTGCAGTGCATGCGGAAACTCCGAACTTGCGGGGCCATTCACAGCACTTACATGTGCTGTAAATTCCGGGCCGTCATAGTTTGCTGTTTGTTAGCGGTGTTATGGTCCAGAGTGAGACATAAGGAGCCATCAGAGAGTTGGAATTTGGCCTCAGCCAGGTAGAGGTCCTTCCAGCACATGACAGTAGTGTCCTCTTTGGTAGTTTGTCTGTTCAAGACAGATGTTGCTGCAATTGTGACATTAACTGGTTCAGTGCTGCTGTTGGTGGGAGAAGACTATCTGTGAGAGCAGGGTCCACCAGACACTAAGTGCTCCTCCACCCCTCCTGCCGCGCCCCTCCCCCACCCAATACCACACCTACTTGTATATGGGACCCATGTCCAAGCTGAGCCCCTTTCTCCGGCTGAGAAACCTAGAAAAAAAAAATGACTCATCTAGAAGGCAAGAGGTTGCATTCCAACCATATTGTAGATGCTACCTCTGAAAATGCTACCTACAAATAGCAGCAAACAGATCTTCCAACAGTGGACCAACTTTATAATGAGATCTCGAGGCACCACACAGATATTGTGTCTTCATGGGCCATATGACCTTTTCCTGATTCAGACTTTTTTCTGTTTCTAATACTCTATGCTGCTTCTATAATTGTGTCCCCAGCTCCAGATGTACTGTTTCGTCTCTCAGCCTCCTAGATTGGTGTTCTCTTGTGCTCAGTATTGAGATATATTTAATAATGCTACCTAACATTGCATCACTATCTGTGCTGGCAAGTGGCCTCGCTGGAAGAACAATTCCAGAGTTCTATTCTAAAGACTAATTAAAATAATTGACTTCCACCTCTTGCTCTCTGATTGTCTTTATGCAGCATATAGAACAACCAGTACTCATTAAAAGCGAATATCTTTGTCTCTAGGGATCTGCTGAGGTGACAGGAGAGTGCCACCATGCCAGGAGCAGGTAAGTGTGGTCTTCCAGAGTGAGCTACAGTGCTATCTCTTACTGCAATGACTCATATTTGAGATGATTCCCCTACTTTTAATCTCCAAACAGTGACCTAAATTTCCAGTCTTATGTGGCCAGATAAAGAACGCGTTGTCTATGCTGTAAAATGGCTGTTAAATTTGTCCACTGGCCGGGTTGTACTGTGGTCTGGTCCAAACTGGCGACGGCACCACAGACCATTTGCTGCCAGGGCCTGCAAGCAGGTAGAGAGATCCCAAGCCCGATAAATCTTATTGGATAACGTCCTAGAAACCTACAGGATATCTTTGAGGATGTCGGTTCTTATTTTCCTGTAATCCTGGAAAAAGCCCCATCTTCCTGCTTCCTAGTCTCCCTAGGGATGGAGATGAAGGGCTGGATGTGGATGACCCGTGGAGTCGGGTTTGGAGGTGTGTGGGGGGTTAAAGTAGCAGATTCGGGGGTCCCGACCCCATCCCGACTCCAACACGCCTCCACGCAATTTTGACAAAATGGGTCGCGGGGGTCCCGACTCCATCCCGCCTCCAAGAGGTGCGAGAGGCCATTAACGCTCTTAACTATCCCTAAATTGGCTCTGTAATGCCATTTTGAAACATTTTAGCTAGTTTAACCCTTTTCCGACATGAAGTACGCCTGATGTGAAACACGCCAGTGAAACCTGGCGGGAGCACAAGTGGATAGATGACTATCAGCTGCAGGTCCACTATTACAACGGAGATGTGATGAAGGTAGTAGTATACAGCCTCTGATGCTGCTGCATTGAATGTCTTCAGAAACTGCCTGGCCTGTGCTGTGAGAGGACCTGGATGCAAAAAAATTCTCTCTCTATCTCTCTATCCTTCGAGCTGCTGCTCATTTTGCATCCAGATCCTCACACCAAAAGCCAGGCAGTCAGTCTCTGACCTGCAATGATGACTTCATCAGAGGCGACTTTCAGACTGAAACCACTAATTAGTTCATGGGTTCCCACATGCTGGAACTCAATTACCCAATTAAGTGAAAATTGCATCATTCATCCACATTAATCTGGAGTCGGGGGGGCAACACAAAATGTGGGTAACACGACCCCAACCCGACCCCAAGACAAAATCCAGCCCGAAGCCTTTGGCTCTGTCGAAGCATATCTGTCACCTGCTTGCTACAGGCACACACAGCAGATTGACTAATGTTGCTAATGTCACCTGCTACAGGCAGGAATGTCATCGAGAAGATAGAAATTCAGGACCACAGTTACTTTACTGGCAAATTGAACATGACCTGGTGCTGGGCTGCAGTTGGTGAGATAGCTCTGTGATGGCCTCCCTAGTAAAGCAGAGCTTCTTCACACACTACTCATCGCCCAACTGCACATATGAAGTGGGGGGTCAGGCCTTCTGCGAGCTTTCCTCCTTCTGCCTCTTCTCCCTCGAGCTGCAGGTCTGCGGACTCTTGCCTACTCCTCTTCTCCCTCCTCTTCCAGCCATAATGGCATCCCAGTCACCAAACCCAGGATGCCAACCAGAAGTTCTGCCAGAACACCTGGTCAAAATTCCACTGTAGACTCAGCCAGATAAGACCTTGTAAGATCCGTGGGAACTCCGAAGATAGATTGAGACCCGCAGTATAAGAATAGAACTGTCCCCTGGGCCAGATAATAGGTGCCTCAGAATACTGAGGGAATATGGGGAGGAGATACTGGAGACATTAAGCAGAATTTTCCAGAAATCCTTGGAAATAGGAATTGTGCCGATAGACTGGAGGGTAGGTTTTGCGAGGGAAAACTGGGAGCTGGAAACTAAAGTATGCAAGTACAGGGTGGAAGAAAGAAAGGAAGAACTTGCATTTATACAGTGCTTTTCATGACCTCAGTGTCAGCTGTGGCTCAGTGGGCAGCACCCTCACCTGAGTCAGAAGGTTGTGGGTTCATAGTCCCACTCCAGAAACGTGAGCACAAAAATTTAGGCTGACACTCCAGTGCATTACTGAGGGAGTGCTGGACTGTCGGAAGTGCCGTCTTTCGGATTATACATTAAACCGAGAGTTTCATTGGCTGTAAAGCACGTTGGGACGTCTGAGAAAAAGAAAAAAAGACTTGCATTTCTATAGCACCTTTCATGACCACCGGACGTCCCCTCATCCTCTTCGAAATAGTGCCATGGGATCTTTAGAGAGCAGACGGGGCCTTGGTTTAACATCTCATCCAAAAGATGGCACCTCCAACAGTGCAGCACTCCCTCAGTACTGCACTGGAGTGTCAACATAGAAAAAGATCATGACAGACAAAAGAAATGTATTATAAAGATGTATCGAGCACTTAGCTTCATCTCCATGTATGATATCATATTACGCCAGTGTAATTTACCTCAAGGAAATTCATTCATTTCCCTGCATGAGTACAGCAGTTTTTGAAAATCTTTGTAAAAGAAAAACTGTTTAACACTCTCGATAGCAAAATACTGCGGATGCTGGAAATCTGAAATAACAACAGAAAACGCTGGAAAAACTCAGCAGGCCAGGCAGCATCCGTGGAGAGAGAGAGAGTTAACGTTTCAGGTCGATGACCTTTCGTCAGAACTGTGAAGAGCCGGAAATCAAATAGATTTAAGGCCAGAGTAAAGCTGGGAAAAGGGGGAGGGGATAAAAGAACAAAGGGGGAGATGAAGAGACATTAAGAGACATTAAGAGATATGCAAGGATAGAGGTGGTGTTAATGTGACAGATTAAGGCTGAAAGAAGTGTGAAATCCACTGGCAGAATGAAGGACAGCTGCCAGCTTCTAGGAGGAAAAAAAAGGTGGGGGGGGGGGGCAAATAAAAGGGTGGAAAAAATAAAATATAAATGTGATTGGAGCTGAGGTTATGATCTAAAATTGTTGAACTCGATATTGAGTCCAGAGGGCTGTAGCATGCCTAAACGAAAGATGAGGTGCTGTTCCTCGATTATATGTTCTTTCTGCTACTTTACAGTAGAATACTTGCATTACATGATCTTTTACAAGTCGTAAAATTCCAATCCGATTCCTTTCAAACACTTCGCAGTAGTCATATGCGTTTCAGCTTATTGCTAAGCTGTTTGTAACTGGAGTATTGCTTGTGGGCGCATGCCCTCCTGGACTGGAAAAGCTCTTCCTCTTGCTCTGTGTTGCAATTAATGAGGAATTGCACGGTGGCATCAGTGAAAGGGGATTTCAACTTTCTCATTGAGCCATTACTGAAGAAACCTGTGCACTCCGCGAAGCTCGAAGTTCAAACTTTTCAGCATTTCTGCTGATTTAAGTGGCTCATTAGCTACTTGAGAAGTGGCTAGGGAATATTATTGCAGGCGTATTATGTTTGGTTGTTTTTTCTGTCGTCTGTATGTCCACAAAAAGCAGGACAAATCCAATCTGGCCAATTACCGCCCTATCAGTCTACTCTCAACCATTAGCAAAGTGATGGAAAGTGTCGTCGACGGTGCTATTAAGCGACACTTACTCACCAATAACCTACTAACCGATGCACAGTTTGGGTTCCACCAGGACCAGTTGGCTCCAGACCTCATTACAGCCTTGGTCAAAACATGGACAAAAGAGCTGAATTCCAGAGGTGAGTGTGACTGCCCTTGACATCAAGGCAGTATTTGACCGAGTGTGGCACCAAGGAGCCCTAGTAAAATTGAAGTCAATGGGGATCAATGGGAATACCAGTCATACCTAGCACAAAGGAAGATGATTGTGGATGTTGGAGACCAATCATATCAGCGCCAGGACGTCGCTGCAGGAGTTCCTCAGGGCAGTGTCCTAGGCCGAGCCAGCTTCAGCTGCTTCATCAATGACCTTCCCTCCATCACAAGGTCAGAAGTGGGGATATTCACTGATGATTGCATAGTTTTCAGTTCCATTCGCAATTTCTCAGATAATGAAGCAGTTCATGCCCGCATGCAACAAGACCGGGACAACGTCCAGACTTGGGATAAGTGGCAAGTAAGAATCATGCCACACACCAAAAGCTTAACAGGACCAGTTACATAAATACTGTGGCTACAAGAGCAGGTCAGAGGCTGGGTATTCTGCAGTGAGTGACTCACCTCCTGACTCCCCAAAGCCTTTCCACCATCTACAAGGCACAAGTCAGGAGTGTGATGGAATGCTCTTCTGTCACCTGGATGGGTGCAGCTCCAACAACACTCAAGAAGCTCAACACCATCCAGGACAAAGCAGCCCGCTTTTTTTTTTATTCGTTTATGGGATGTGGGCGAAACTGGCAAGGCCAGCATTTATTGCCCATCCCTAATTGCCCTTGGGAAGGTGGTGGTGACTGGCCTTCTTGAACCGCTGCAGTCCGTGTGGTGAAGGTACTCCCACAGTGCTGTTAGGGAGGGAGTTCCAAGATTTTGACCCAGCGACGATGAAGGATCGCCGATATACTTCTACGTCAGGATGGTGTGTGACTTGGAGGGGAACTTGGAGGTGGTGGTGTTCCCATGCGCCTGCTGCCCTTGTCCTTCTAGGTGGAAGAGGTCGCGGGTTTGGGAGGTGCTGCCGAAGGAGCCTTGACGAGTTGCTGCAGTGCATTTGTAGATGGCACACAGTGCAGCCACGGTACGTCAGTGGTGGAGGGAGTGAATGTTTAAGGTGGTGGATTTGGTGCCAATCAAGCGGGTTGCTTTGTCCTGGATGATGTCGAGCTTCTTGAGTGTTGTTGGAGCTGCACTAACCCAGGCAAGTGGGGAGTATTCCATCACACTCCTTACTTGTGCCTTGTAGATGGTGGAAAGGCTTTGGAGAGTCAGGAGGTGAGACACTCGCTGCAGAATTACTAGCCTTTGACCTGCTCTTGCTGCCACAGTATTTATGCGGCTGGACCAGTTAAGTTTCTGGTCAATGGTGACCCCCAGGATGTTGATGGTGGGGAATTCGGCGACTGTAATGCCATTGAATGTCAAGGGGAGGTGGTTAGACTCTCGCTTGTTGGAGATAGTCATTGCCTGGCACTTCTGTGGCGCGAATGTTACCTGCCACTTATCAGCCCAAGCCTGAACGTCGTCCAGGTCTTGTTGCATGCGGGCATGGACTGCTTCATTATCTGAGGAGTTGTGATTGGTGCTGAACACTGTGCAGTCATCAGCGAACATCCCCATTTCTGACTTTATGTTGGAGGGAAGGTCATTGATGAAGCAGCTGAAGATGGTTGGGCCTAGGACACTGTCCTGAGGAACTCCTGCAGCGATGTCCTGGGGCTGTGATGATTGACCTTCAACCACCACAACCATCTTCCTTTGTGCTAGGTATGACTCCATCCAGTGGAGAGCTTGATTGGCACCCCATCCACCACCTTAAACATTCACTCACTCCAACAAAAGCGCAATGTGGCTGCAGTGTGTACCATCTATAAGATGCACTGCAGCATCTCGCCAAGGCTTCTTCGGCAGCACCTCCCAAACCCACGACCTCTTCCACCTAGAAGGACAAGGGCAGCAGGCGCATGGGAACACCACCACCTCCAAGTTCCCCTCCAAGTCACACACCATCCTGACTTGGAAGTATATCGCCGATCCTTCATCGTCACTGGGTCAAAATCCTGGAATCCCCTCCCTAACAGCACTGTGGGAGTACCTTCACCACACGGACTGCAGCGGTTCAAGAAGGCGGCTCACCACCACCTTCTCGAGCAATTAGGGATGGGCAATAAATGCTGGCATTGCCAGAGATGCTCAAATCCCATGAATGAATAAAAAAATGATGTACTATAATTGCCTGCAACAAAGCAATTCTCGGACATCAGCTTGATTGGCAGTTGTTGAAATCAACAATAAAAGAGTTACTCCAGCTTGTTTTGGAAAAAGAAAAATCTATCCTACAATGAATTACTGTGAACGTGAAGACGGTTAAACTAAATGATTAGTAATTGAGGCCAGGTCTGAAGTAAATGAAAATCTCCCTGGGGCAACCATTTCTTGAAACGTTTTCAGCACACGTAGTATGCTGTTGAATAAAACACTTAACCAACCCAACCATCAAAAGAGTTACTATTGTATGACAATACAAAAACTCCATAAATGTCAGGAGTGACTGTACTGTAATATTAGCTCCAAACTATAAAAGCAAACACTGAAACAATTTTAATTACAAACAAAGTTAAACAGTAGTACTGATTTCCGTATCCTACCTCTTTCTCCTCCATTTTTCTTCTTCCCCATTCTCTCTATTCAAATGTTATTTTAACTTTCTGGTGACTGTTCTGTAACTGATGATGGGCCAGAAATTCGGCTCTTGTCAGGTGAGTACGCACTGTGTACTCACCCCTAAGGCCACCTAAAGTGCCGGTTTCCTGCATGCACTGCGCATGCGCGGGAAACTGGAACTTCCCTTCCCCTGAAGGGAGGGGTTCAGAAGTCGAACGCGTGCGCGGGAGAGGCTGCGTGCACGCAGCGAACTTCGTTTTTTTTTTCAGGTTTCTCCGGGAAGGTAAGTATGGAGAAGCTGCACTTTTAAAAAGGAGGCGCAAGGCCTGTTTTTAACAAGGTAAGTGGTTAATTAATTACAATTTAAAAAAAATTTTCAACAGGTTTATCTTTTTTAGATACTTTAAAGAAAGGTAAGTTTATTTTTAGCACCGTTAAAAAGTATAATTAATTTTTTCAAAAATTTAAATTTTTGTTTAAAGTAGTTAATTTATGTAACTTAGTTATTTTAAAAATGTGATGTTTTTTAAATTTATTTGAAGTTTAAATGTGGTTTTGGGGCCGATCTCTATTCATAGATTTGATAGGTCTTCCTGTCAAATCTATGAATGAAAATGCCCTGTTAGGATTGGCTCTCCATGGCCCACGTGATCCCAGGGGACGCTTCGAACTAACTGCACCCCTGGGATACGCAAGCACTGCGCGCCGGCAGCTGGAGGAGGCCCAGGACCCGAAGTCCTCGTGGGCCCAAAGCACAATGGCAGGCGCGGTAGGCAAGAACGTGCGCGATGCTTGCACCCGCAGGAAGCCGGAAAGCCGAATTTCTGGCCCAAATATCTATTCTAATATTTGTATTACCTATTCTAGCAACGCCTCGCATTTAAAATTCTCATTCTTGCGTTCAAATCCCTCCATGGCCTCACCCCATCCTATATCTGTAGCCTACTCCAGCCCTACAACCCTCCAAGATCTCTGCACTCCTCTAATTTTGGCCTCTTGTGGATCTAGGACCGAAGCTCTGGAATTCCCTCCCTAAACTTCTCCACCTCTCTACCTCTCTTTCCTTCTTTAAGACACACTTTAAAACCTACCTCTTTGACCAAGATTTTAGTCACCTGTCCTAATATCTCCCTATGTGGCTTGGTATCAAATTCTGTCTGATAATGCTCCTGTGAAGCACCTTGGGACATTTTACTATGTTAAACATGCTATATAAATGCAACATTTTGTTATTTCCCTTCAAAAATATTAAATCCTATTTTTAGTTTAGATTTAATGAGCTACCATTTTGGAGGTGGGATTACCACTGCAAAATGAAGAACATAATAAGAACATAAGAAATAGGCCATAAGGCCATTCGAGCCTGCTCCACCATTCAATAAGATCACGGCTGATGTTCAACCTCAACTCCACCTTCCTGCCCGATTCCCATATCCCTTTATTCCCTTAGTGTCCAAAAATCTATTGCTCTTTGTCTTGAATATACTCAATGACTGAGCATCTCTTTACTTTCAGTCAATTGAGGACAAGAAGGTTGGGGATTAGATTGGCTGTCTCACATTAGTTACCAGGACAATCCTTGACATGATAGTTGCCTGTTAAACTAATGTTGTTGCTGCAGGATGGGTTATTTTGTCTTTGGTGCAAGCAGCCCAGTGACACCTGGACAAGATGACTGCTTCTTTTTCAGCTGGAGTTAGGATTGCAAACTATCAGGACAACAGGCCCATTTTTTGTTGTAAAACAGTTGAGATTAGTTTATATGAACAAATTCATGTGCATTATTTTAAAAGGGTAACAACATCCCTCCACTTTCTCTAAGTTCTCCTTGGTCTCTGTAGCCCAGGTCCTCACTGCAGTTTAGTGACTTTCTCCAAGGTCTCAGCCAGTGCTGTTCTGAGACAGCTACTAGACAGTGTACAGCAGCAACTGGGACATGACTGACAGCAACTGGTAAGCAGTTCAGCCCCTCGAGCCTGTTCCGCCATTCAAGTAGATCATGGCTGATCTATATCTTAACTCCATCAACCCACCTTGGTTCTGTAACCCTTGCCTAACAAAAATCTATCAATCTCTGTTTTGACATTTTTAATTGACCCCCAGCCTCAACAGCTTTTTGAGGGGGAGAGTTCCAGATTTCCACTACCCTTTGTGTGAAGAAGTGCTTCCTGACATCACCCCTGAACAGCCTAGCTCTAATTTTAAGGTTAGACTTCTTGTTCTGGACTCTCCCACCAGAGGAAATAGTTTCTCTCTATCTATCCTATCGAATCCTCAATTAAATTACTGCTTCTATACCCAAGGGAATACAAACCTAGTCTGTGCAACCTGTCCTCATAATTTAACCCTTTTAGCCCCTGTATCATCCCCTGCCCCCCCCCCCCCCACCCACCCACCCCCAACTTCCACCCTGTTTTTCTTTCAGCTACCGCTGAGTCCTCTGGTCAGTAATTCTCCTCAGCAACAGTGCTGAGATCAGGAACTCATTGGCCTGAGTGGGTCAACCCTGCATTTGAATGTCCATGTAGTACATTGATACTCTGGCGTGTTGCACTCCTGTTCCTATGTATGTGTGCTTTTACAAATACTTGGCATGCAGGACTAATGAAAGGAAATCTCTGTGCAAACTTGGAATTTAGTTCTTACTATTTAAAATCAAACCTTTTGGACTGAACACTGGCTCGGTACGAGTAATAACCTTGTAGGCCGATGGCGCTGATTAAACATTTGTCTTCTACTCAGCATGCCAGCGGCAGAGTGCGTGGAGAATGAGCTATTACACAGCATCGTAATAGTTGTCGCTCGTGGAGATCTGGTCTGAGTGTTATGGGCAACAAGTCAATTAAATTTACAATTATTGTGTATAGTAATTATAGATAAATGCATTCCGAATAAATTATACAGTAGCAAAAGGCACTTTTAGCAAGCTTGAACATGACAGAATGTCATCTATCAGAAACATTTATGTTTATTGTCTCACCAAATTGTGCGAATAGGGCTTGTTATTCCATATAATCTAGCATTCAGGGAAGCCTAGAAATTGCTGTTGGCAATATTCATAGATGAATGCTTAATGCTCTCCTATGGCATTCCTCTCTGTTATTCTAATGTCTCGGTGTCAAATGTTTTGTCTGACAACACTCGTGTGCAGCGCCTTGAGATGTTTTACTACATTAAAGGCGCTATATAAATACTTGTTGTTGTTGTTGTTGTTGGCAGTAGTGGGTTTAACCATGTTAATGGTGCCACTAAAAAAGCAAACCAAGGAATGTCACGAGAACAGGTCAAGCATTTGTTCACTAACATGGGCAATGGTAATAATTAGGCTATAGAGTGCTAAGCCAACAGGCACTGAGGACAACAGACACTGAGCCAACAAAGGAGAGATTAAGAGGGTGACCGAAGGGTTGGTTGGTCAAAGAGATGGGTTTTGAGAAGGCTTTTAAAAGGAAGAAAAGAAGACGGAGAGGTTCAGGGAGGGAATTGCAGAGAGTAGGGCCCAGGCAGCTGAAGGTTCTACCGCCAATGGAAGAACGAAGGAAGGGGAATGATGAATAGAGGAATGTTCTGGGAAGGGAGGCATATATGGCTGGAGTAGATTGCAGCAATAGAGTGAGGTAAGGCTGTGGAGGCATTTGAGGATGAGAACAAGAGTTTTTGATTTAAAGCATTGGTGGCTAGCAGTGGCAATTTTACATTTAGGTCAGTGTGGGCCAAGGTTTTTCTAAATTTTGTTCCGGGATGTTGGCTTCACTGACAAAGCCAGCATTTATTGCCCATCCCTAATTGCCCTTGAGAAGGTGGTGGTGAGCCGCCGCCTTGAACTGCTGCAGTCCGTGTGGTGAAGGTACTCCCACAGTGCTGTTAGGGAGGGAGTTCCACGATTTTGACCCAGCGACGATGAAGGAACGGCGATATACTTCCAAGTCGCGATGGTGTGTGACTTAGAGGGGAAGTTGGAGGTGGTGGTGTCCCATGCGCCTCCTGCCCTTGCCCTTTATAGGAGGTAGAGGTTGTGGGTTTGGGATGTGCTGTCGAAGAAGCCTTGGCGAGTTGCTGCAGTGAATCTTGTAGATGGTACACACTGCAGCCACGGTGCGCCGGTGGTGGATGGAGCGAATGGCCTCCAACAACCACAACAGATGAATTGTCATCGTTTGACAGCTTTGAGAAGCTGTCAAACACTGACATTCTCTGTTGTTTGGTGAGTTTTTGTACTCCAGGCTCACTAAACCTCGTGAGCAGAAATCAGATGGCTGTTACATTAGAGAATGCAGCAGCCATTCTGTCATCACTGCCGGTGAGATGCGAGACTCTCCGCATCCCCGATGATTTAAGCCTGCAGGAAGAAACAAAGGTAAGGAAACATTCTATCTCTTTTCACTCACCTCGCATACTTACCTCTCCACACTTGCACCTATCACTTACCTCCTCCAGCGCACTTTTGGACCCCTCCGACCCCCGCAGACCCACTGCTCGCCTCGCTGACCCTGACGGGGTTTCCTGACATTGGGAAGCCCGCACCTCTGCTGGAAAAATGGGGATAATCCTCTTAACTGCCTGTTAACTATCTGTTAACAGGCAGTCAAGTGGCTGTAATCCCCTTCCTGCCTCCGGGAGACGGGACCCGGCGCGGGTCGGCAACCCGCCTCCTGGGAAGATGGCATGGAGGCGGGATAGGTACCCGCCCCCAGATTCTGTCATTTTCCCGGCAGTCCTGCCTCCCCAGGGCTGGCAAGATGGCGCCCCATGTTTTTATACCAGCTACCATGGTGGGATTTGAATTCTCCGGGTCATTAGTCCAGGCCTCTGGATTACTAGTCCAGTAACATAACCATTATGCTACCGTACCCTTATTGGACAAGCAGAAGTTACTGCAGAATAGGATGCTCGTGGAAGTGTTTTGGACAAGTTAGAGTTTGTAGTGGATGGAGGATATAAGAGCAGCAAGGAAGGCATTGGATTAATCAAGTCTGGAGGTCGCAAATGCATGTCTGAGTGTTTCAGCAGCAAAGGGGCTGATGTCGAGGTGGAGGCAGGCTATGTTGTGGAGGTGGAAGTAAGTGGTCTTTGTGATGGAGAGGATTGTCTAAAAGTAGCGAGGGTAGACCTGGAAATCTTCAGCACATATGTGGAAGGAAACCCTTTGCCTGTAGATGATGTCACTGACAGTGCAGCAGTCCCACTGAAGTGGCAACTTAGATTGTGTGTTCAAGCTCAGAAGAAGACACCAAGACTGAGAACTGCCTGGTTCAGAGGCAATTGCTGGGAAGGAGGTAGGAATTGGTGACAAGGGAGCAGAGTTTGTTACAGGGCCAAAGACAATGGATTAAGCCAACGGAAGTAGTGACTGGTTTGAGGCAGGATGTTGGACAAGCTCTCTGACAGCACCAAGGAGATGAGGAAGGTGGTGGAGAGGTAGAGCTGTGTGTGTGTGTGTAGGGGTGTGTGTCCAGATTCACGTAAGCTAACGCTTCAACCACAGGTGGCTGGCACACGGAGATCAATACAAGTCCAACATTCTCCAAACCCCAGGCAACATCTGTCCAATAAACAGTGGTTTGCGCTCAGTGTCACCACCAACATTCTACATCGAAATCACCCTGAGCCCCCACTCTTGAACTTCCATTTCCCAGAACACAGAGGCCACACTTTAGGTGATCTCAGCAGATCATTAAACCTTTTTCCACACTGAACCCATGTGCGTCTGCACACAGACCTCGAGCTCACCTCCTCAGCAATTTACAGCCAAGCTGCCTTGGTTTGCTGAGCAGGCCTCCTCCTTCTGTTTCCAGGGAAGAGGAGCTCCTGACATCCTATAACTCCCTCTACAAGAGCATGGAGGGAGCCCTCATTGAACCTGGGTGCAGCCTTAGTTTTTGGGGCTGCCATTCCTGCAGCTCCCAGCACTTTCAAGAGAAAAAAGCATTAATATTACTAAGCAAATGATTAGAACACATCTGAAATCTTTTTCATTTCATAGTCAGATAATAGTCATATTGTGGCGGATCGCCACCTAAACGGGCGCAATCCACTTTTCCGTCCGTGGACAATAAATCGGGCACCTTGCCTTTAAGGCGCATGCTGCCTTTAAGGCATGAAAAAAGGAGTGGGCGTGGCCCTCAGGGTTTTGCAGAGCAATGTTGTAGCAGCCATTTTACCAAGCAGATGTAATTAAAAGCTATGTGCTCCACATATTGACTCGGCCTCAATTTGTGTTTCGCGGCAGCCACAACATTGGTGACCCCGACGCTCAGAACGTATTCTGAGCACGGCAATGGCGGACACAAACGCAGTTTCCGTGAAACTGCCGGAGTTTTGGGAAAACCAGCCCGAAGCCTGGTTCCTCCAAGCCGAGTCCCGATTCCGGCTGCGACTCATCACCACAGATGGGACGAAGTACGACTACCTCGTCACATCACTCGGTAGCTCCACAGTTACGAAGGTCTGGACAGTGCTGCAGAACCCACCAGAGGAGGGCAAGTATGCACATCTTAAGGCCGCGCTCCTTAAAAAATTTACGGCCTCGGCATACCAGCGAAACTGCCACCTCCTCGACCTTCCAGGCCTCGGTGATGCCTCACAGTCAGACCTCCTCGCCCACATGCTCTCCCTCACCGACGAGAGCCCATCCGGATCCCTCTTCCGCATGCTATTCATCCGCCAGCTACCTCTCAGCATCCGCCCAGCGATCGTGGCGTCCGGCCTCACGGACCTGGAAGCCCTGGCCGATGAGGCCGACAAGCTGCTGTCCACTCACTCCAGCCGCGACGTCACTCCAGACCTGGCAGCCAATGCCTGGGCGCGCCCCTCACCGGCCACCACGCGGCCACAAGGCCCAGCCACCGGGCTCACGGGGCCTTCGCGCCCCACTAACCCGGGCCACTGTTACTACGACGCATGGTTCGGCGCCAGGGCACAACGGTGCACACCTCCCTGCTCTTTCAAGTCCGCCCACGTACCAGCCCCCGCGATGGCCGTGGGCCACGCGGGCTCCCTGCTGTACGTCACGGATGACAAAACCGGCCGCCGGTTCCTGTGCGACACTGGAGCTCAGCACAGCATCATCCCGGCCTCCTCCCTCGACATCCAAAAGGGCAAACGAGGACCGGCGCTGGCTGCTGCTAACGGCTCGGACATCCGGACGTACGGCACCCGCAAAGTCACCCTCGACCTCGCTGGTCGCCGCTACCGATGGAGGTCATCACTGCCAAGGTGCTCTCCCCTCTCATCGGCGCAGATTTCCTGTGCGCCCACGGCCTACTGGTAGACATCCCTCGACACCGCCTCGTGGACATGAACACCATGTCCCCCATCCTGGGCGCCATGGCCCGCCAACATGGCGTCACAGTGCCACGCCCGGGCCACGGATGACTACTCAGCACTCCTGGCCGAATTCCCGGCCCTTACCAATCCGACCTTCTCCGCGGAGGCCGCCAAACACGGGGTGGAACACTTCATCCCCACCACAGGCCCCCCAATGTACGCCCACGCCCGCAGGCTGGACCCGGCCAAACTGAAGATCGCGCAGACCGAGTTTGCCACCATGGAACAGCTCGGCATCATCCGCCGCTCCAACAGTCCCTGGGCCTCCCCACTCCACATCGCCCCCAAACCAGGTGGGGGTTGTCGCCGCTGCGGGGATGACCGCCGCCTCAACGACGCCACCACCCCTGATCGGTACCCCGTGCCGCACATCCAGGACTTCTCGGCTAGACTGGCCGACCGCTCAGTCTTTTCCAAGGTCGACCTGGTGCGCGGCTACCACCAAGTCCCCGTCCACCCCGCAGACGTCCCCAAGACGGCCGTAATCACCGCCTTCGGCCTTTACGAGTTCCTGTGGATGCCCTTAGGCATCAAAAACATGGCCCAGGCATTCCAACGGCTCATGGACTCGGTCCTTCGGGACCTGAAGTTCCTGTTCGTCTACCTGGACGATATCCTGGTAGCCAGTTCCTCCAAGCATGAACACCTCGAACACCTTCGCATCCTGTTCGGGCGCCTCAGCGACCACGGGCTCATCCTCAGCCCAGCCAAATGCCAGTTCGGCCTGGACAAGATCGACTTCCTCAGCCACCACATCACCCATGCTAGGGCCATTCCCCTGCCCACCAAGGTGCAGGCCATCCAACAATTTCCCCGCCCCACCACCATCAAAGGCCTCCAGGAGTTCCTCGGGATGGTGAATTTCTACAACCGCTTCATCCCCAAAGCGGCGTCCCTCATGAGGCCCCTGTATGAAGCCCTCCGGGGCAGGAGTGGCAAGATGGCGGTCGAATGGACGGCAGACGCGTCAGCCGCCTTCGACTCCACCAAGACCGCCCTCGCCAACGCCACCCTGCTCGCGCACCCACGGCCCAATGCCAGGGTAGCGCTCACCACGGACGCCTCCGACCACGCGGTCGGCGCCGTGTATGAGCAGTGGGTCGATGGCGCCTGGCAACCACTTGCGTTCTTCAGCCGCCAACTATGCCCCCCGGAGGTCAAGTACAGCACCTTCGACGGCGAGCTACTCGCGCTGTTCCTGGCGGTCTGCCATTTTCGGTTTTTGCTGGAGGGCCACCCCTTCACTGCATTTGTCGACCACAAGCCCCTGACATTCACAATGGCAAAGACAACCGACCCCTGGTCCACCAGGCAGCAGCGCCAGCTCGCGGCAGTGTCCGAGTTCACCACGGACAACCAACACGTCTCCGGCCGAGACAATGTGGTAGCCGACTGCCTCTCCCGCCCCGCCATCCACGCCGCACACCTGGCAGTCGACTACGCTCAACTCGCAGCAGACCAGATCACCGACCCTGATCTGCTCTCCGCACCTACCAACCTACCAGGGCTACGCATGGCCGACGTCGCCTGTGGCCCGACCGCAGTCACGGTCAAGTGCGACATATCCCTATGTCAACCTCGGCCCGTCGTCCCAGCATCCTGGCGCCGCCGGGTATTCGACATTCTCCACAACCTCTCCCACCCCGGCGCCCGCGCATCCATCAAATTGGTAGCCAACCGCTTTGTCTGGCGCGGCCTTCGCAAGGATGTGCGTACTTGTGCCAACTCCTGCCTAGCCTGCCAACGGGCCAAGGTGCAGCAACACACGAAAGCACCCCTCGAGGAATTTACCATCCCTTCGCGTAGATTCGACCACATCCATGTGGACATCATCGAGCCCCTGCCGCCGTCGCAAGGCCACACGCACTTGCTGACGATCGTTGACCGCACCACTCGCTGGCCCGAGGCAATTCCACTGACCTCTACCACCACCGCCGACATCGCCAGAGCCTTCGTCTGCACCTGGGTCGCACGGTTCGGCGTCTCCTCCGACATGACGTCGGACAGAGGTCCGCAATTTACCTCTGAACTCTGGACCGCCGTCGCACGCAATCTCGGGGTGACCATTCACCGCACCACAGCGTACCACCCCCAAGCCAACGGACTGTGTGAGCGGTTCCACAGATCCATGAAGGCATCTCTCCGAGCCAGCCTCCAGGACGGCGCCTGGACCGACCGGCTCCCGTGGGTCCTCCTTGGCCTGCGCACCGCGGTTAAAGAAGACCTCCACGCATCGGCAGCAGAGCTCGTGTACGGTCAGCCGGTACGGTCGCGTACCCGGCGAGTTCCTGCCCACCGCCACGACACCCTGGTCAGACGACCAGCAACGCCACGACTTCGCCTCACCGGCGCTACAGTTCGCCCCGGTCCCCATTGCCCGACACGGCGAATCCACCTCACACGTCCCACTAAGCCTGCACCAGGCACGGTTCGTTTTCGTCCGGCACGACACCCACCGCGGACCCCTTCATCCCCCGTACGACGGGCCCTACAAGGTGCTACAGGTTGGGGACAAATTTTTCACCCTGCAAGTGGGCGACAGGACAGAAAATTGTCGGTTGACCGACTCAAGCCAGCACACTCGGAGCCCGGTGAGCAGGTCCCTGTAGCTCGTTCACCGCCACGCGGCCGACCTGCCCTCAAGCCAGTTCACCCGGCTGCTCCATGCCCGGCCGTTCCACGTCCACCGGCGTCCTACAAGAGCCGCTCCGGCCGGCCCATCAGACCGCCGCACCGTCTCGTCCACACCTCCTAAGCGGATTCTGGGGGGAGCTGTGTGGCGGATCGCCACCTAAACGGGCTCAATCCACTTTTCCGTCCGTGGACAATAAATCGGGCACCTTGCCTTTAAGGCGCATGCTGCCTTTAAGGCATGAAAAAAGGAGTGGGTGTGGCCCTCAGGGTTTTGCAGAGCAATGTTGTAGCAGCCATTTTACCAAGCAGATGTAATTAAAAGCTATGTGCTCCACATATTGACTCGGCCTCAATTCGTGTTTCGCGGCAGCCACAACAATATATCAAAAAATCTTGAATCTCTTTCTGGAATAATATGACCAGCAATATCATGCATTAAATTTTGCTTGGACCAGACGCTGTCAACTCCCCTTCAAGATAATAAAGCACCAAGCCATCCCAATGACATTTGTATGCAAAGGGGACATGGCCCCTTTAAACTTTCAAACAAACAACGTGTCATCAGACGCGAGAAACTGACATCCTCCAAGCAATTGCCTGGAGGGAACCCGCACGTCAGCCGTAACGAGGCCAATTAAGCCAAAATTGGAAATGCTGGGAGGCGGCAACCGGGTGAGAGTCCGAAAGCTGCCGAGCAGCAGGCCCGCCCTCAACCCACCTCTTATCAAACTCGAGCCCCACATGTCTAACTCATGCCTTTACTCCCCCACAGGCCCATCGAGAGCACCCCTCCCCACTGTCCAGGAGGAAGAGCCAGACAACTCCTCAGAGGAACCTGGAGCCTCTGAGGGTGCAGCGTCATCAGAAATCAGTGCACCCAGCAGCAGCGCAGCAACACACATCTCGGTGGGTCCTTCGCGACATAGAGTAGTGTTGTCACCTGGCGTATCACAGCTCACAAGTGAACATCAGCAGATGGTGGAGACAGGGACAGCACTGGAGAGTCCTCGTCGGAGGGCGCGGGACACTCCTAGCTCTACTCTGCTGCACGTAGACGCTGTGCCTCTGGGACCATCCAGAAAGAGAGCAGTGCTGGAACTCCAGGAACAAGTGCAGGAGTCTCTGACAGGGTTTGCATCCACGGTAACTGCGAGTGTGCAGAGAATGGAGGAGTCCATCTCAAACATGAGCAATGCCGTGGTGCACTCAATGACAAATGTAGGTGCCGCCATGGAAAGGATGGCAACCTCCATGGAGGACATAAATCGCCAGACTCAGGAGAACATGGTGACTCTTCTAAATAGATGGTCTGCCATGGAGGATAGATGGGCCTCTATTGAGGAGAGGAACCAGAGGCACATGAACGTCCCCATTATGAGGACTGTCAGTACAGAGATGGGTCCTCACGGCCCCACTGATGTGCAGCAAGGTGCTCTCCAGCCAGTTGCTAGCAGTGAAGTGCGGGTGACCCATGAGAGGGATGTTGGTGGTCGACAACAATGAAGTGTGGGCTCCTCTCCAAGCACTCACACTCCCATGCCACTGCGGAGCCCTTGGTCAGAGCCCCAGATTCCACACCACAATTGAGATGGCCATCTCCGCCCCTGCACATCCGCAGGAGGAGCAGACTGTTGCCAAGCCCTCCCAGGCTCCCAAACCCAGAGGACACCCACCAAAAGCGTCAAAGTAGGCACAGCATAGAAGTGAGCAAGGTGCCTCTACATCTGCTGAAGCCACAGGAGAAGCATCACGTAGAAGCACATGTAAGAGAAAGTTAACACACAAATAGTCACAAGGGTAGTCACTTGGGTGTTTTCATCTGATATAAATGTTTGTCATCGTTATTATAAATGTATTAAAGAAAAGCGATGGCAAAAATTAAAGAGTTTGCCTATGTTTGCTCAGAAATGGAAGTGTCACAGTGAGGGGTCAGGGCACCTTTCATCTGTAATGATGGTGCTGAGAGTGATAGGAAAGCATAGTTTATTGTACAGATGCTGTATGGTGTGTTAAGGTTGGCCAGACATTCATTTCCATGTGCCAGCCACATGTGTTTGAACCTTCAATTTATGCGAATCTGGCATGAATAAAGGCATCCCTTGCCTCATGGCCAGCAATGTACTCGTGTGCTGGTGGAAGTGGCACTCTGCCCCCGCAAGGCGTGCCTCATCTGCATCCTCCTCCTCCTCGGAGGAGGAGGCTGTGCGCTGAACCACTTGTTCCTCAGGCAGCGGTAAGCCACGCTGCTGTGCGATGTTGTGCAGTGCACAGCAGACCACGATGATTCTGGAGACCCTGGGTGGTGAGTACTGTAGGGCTCCACCAGATCTGTCGAGGCATCTGAATCACATTTTGAGCAAGCCGATGGTTTGCTCTGATGTTTCTGGTGGAAATGTGGCTCACATTGTAGCGCTCTTCAGCTTCGTTTGATGGCCTCTTCAACGGTGTCATTCACCACTTTTTCAGGGGATAGCCCTTGTCTCCAAGTAGCCATCCGGAAAGTTGGTTTGGTGGATTGAAGAGCTGAGGCACAGTGGACTGGCGCAGGATGAACGAGTCATGGCAACTGCCAGGGTACTTGGTGCAAACATGCATAATGTTCTTCCTGTGGTTACACACCAGCTGGACATTAAGGGAGTGAAAGCCCTTGCGGTTGACAAATACAGCTGGGTTGTGATGGGGTGCCCTAATAGCCATATGTGTGCAGTCTGCACTCTTGGCAAGCCTGCCATATTTGCAAAGCCAACCACACACGCAGTTACACTTCCTTCATCCGTGGAGAAGTGAATGTAATTGTGCGCCTTTGCAAAGAGGGCATCGGTAACCTGCGTGATGCAAGTGTGTGCGGCCAACTGGGAGATGCCGCTGATGTCTGTTGATGATCCCTGGAAGGACCCTGAAGCAAAGAGGTTGGGTGCGATGGTGACTTTGAGAGCTACTGGTAAGGAGTGTCCACCCGCTCCTCTGGTGCAGCATTGTGCAGATGTCAGCGACTACCTCTCGCGAAAGTCTCGGCCTCCTTTGGCATTGCTTCTCACTCGTGTTGAGGAAGCTCATCCTCGGCCTGTAAACCCTGTGTTGGGGGTATCTCCTGCGGCGTGGAGCACCCCTGCGCTGACGTCCTCTGCCCTGTGCAGCATGAGGTGGGTGAGGAGGAGGTTGGCGCTCCTGTTGTTGGTGCTGCTGTTGTGCCTGGTTCTGCTGCTGCCATGGCTGCACTTCCTCCGATTCTGAGGACCAGGATGAGACGGTATAAATGGTTCCCATTCTGTTGGTCTATATCGCAGTTGAGGAAGAGATGTTATAAGTGCTCACTCAATGTGGCCAGAGTGTATACCAAGGAGGTCACAGTGTATATGGATCTCAGATTAAACACTCACAAGCTCAATAGACTGGCAAAATGTGTAACAAAATCTCAAAGCACAAAGTTCTGGCATCTGAAAGTCAGCCATGTTGCAGGTCTGCTTTTATGCTGCAGGAGCAGCTGTCAAGAATTCAGTGAGTTGCTGAACCCGGCACAATCAGTTGGTGTGTTTGTCGCTCGACGGGCAACACGCTGAAAATGTAGTAAAATGGGAAGAGCCTGTAAAAATGGGATTATGTAGGCAGTTAACAAGCTGTTAACTGCCTTAAGTGCCTCTCCCACCGTTTGGTGTCGGGTCTGATCGGGACTCGCAGACCCGACACTTTGCAAAGTTGCATGGAGGCGGGATGGCGGTGGGTTCGCAACCTGCCATCAATCATTTAGAGTTTAACTCCCGACCCGCCTCCAAACCCGCCCCTTGAGCGCTGGCAAAATCACGGCCCAACATTTAATAGTTTCTCACCATTTAAAAAATATTCTGTTTTTCTATTCTTCCTACCAAAGTGAATAACCTCACATTTCTCCACATTATACACCATCTGCCACCTTATTGCCCACTTACTTAACCTCTCTCTCTCCCTTTGCAGGCTCTTTGTGTTCTCTTCACAGCTTACTTTCCCACCTAGCTTTGTATCATCAGCAAACTTGAATATATTACACTCGGTCCCTTCATCTAAGTCATTAATATAAATTGTAAATAGCTGAGGCCCAAGCACTGATCCTTGCGGCACCCCACTAGTTACAACCTGCCAACCTGAAAATGACCCATTTATCCCTACTCTCTGTTTTCTGTCCAGTCCTCTATCTATGCTAATATTTTACCCCCAACCCCATGAGCCCTATCTTGCGTAACAACCTTTTATGTGGCACCTTATCGAATGTCTTTTGGAAATCCAAACATACTACATCCACTGGTTCCCCTTTATCTACCCTGCTAGTTACAACCTCAAAAAACTTGAATAAATTTGTTACACACAATTTCCCTTTCATAGAACCATGTTGACTCTGCCTAATCATATTATAATTTTCTAAATGCCCTGTTACCCCTTTCTTAATAATGGATTCCAGCATTTTCCCGACAACTGATGTCAGGCTAACTGACCTGTAGTTTCCTGTTTTCTCTCTGCCTCCTTTCTTGACTAGCGGAGATACATTTCCCTAAACCTCTCCACATCTCTATCTCGCTTTGTCCTCCTTTAAGACGTCCTTAAAACCTGCCTCTTTGATCAAGTGTTTGGTCCCCTGTCCTAATATCTACTTATGTGGCTCGGTGTCAAATTGTGTCTGATAACGTTTATGTGAAGTGCCTTGGGACATTTTACTATATTAAAGGTGCTATATCAATGTAAGTCCCAGTTGTGACAGAACTGTGCAATAAATCTAAGTTCATTTTATTTTCATGTTCTTACCCCATAAGATGTATGGCCTAGTTCCATGCTATGCTACCAGACACTAAACTATGCGACAAATGTAGGTGCTCAAATTATTTAGTTGCTCATGGTTACATGTCTTATCTGGTGAAGCACCAAAACCAAGTGACAAAAACTTAGGAACTGCTGTGATTGGTAAACTTGCCAAGTTCATTTTGAGAGACATGGGGGAAAAACTCGGTTGATTCGCGCCCTAAGTGGGCGCTAATGGGGCGCAAAGCAACTAGCGCCCGGGTGCGGCGCCGCTAACACCTCCCGCGAAATTCAGCAGGAGGTTAGCGGCGGCGATACCGTTAGCGCCATGTGGCGCTGCACCTCCGGTGATGACATCATCGCTGTGCGCAGCGCCCCGCTCGCGCCACGGCCGCGATCTTCGGTAGCGCCCCCTGACTTACCGCCGGACGCTATGTCCAACAGGGTCTGGGGCGGCGCAAATTAAAGGGGAGGTGCTGGACGGCCATTTTTGTTGCTGGCCACCTGCCAGCACCTGCCCCCATTGCTGACCCGGCCTCCTGTGAAGCCCCCCCGCAGCGTGCCAGCTGCGCTCTGAGCCCGGCACTCCTCTTGAGTGCCGGGCTCTTTTGCCGGCACTCCGACCCCTGGTGGCCCAGCTGGGCCCCGGGTCGTGCTGCGCTAGGACCCTCCCCTTTAATAAGGGGAGGAAGGCCTGCAGTACCACGGCTCGACATTCCGCGATATTCACTCGCAGCACCCCAAGAGGGAGGCGGGATGCTTCCAGTAGCGCCCCGCCTCCCTCTTGGGGCGCTACCAGTGAATTTCAGACGCGGGGTATTAATTCTTTCGTGGTGCTACCCAATTTTGCCCCATCTTTTGAAATAATTTCCATTCAGGAAGACTTAGTTTTTCTTTTGTTCAGACTTGCTACTAGTTTGCATCTTCTTTTGTTTTGTTGCACATTATTGGAGCCATTGAGTTTTTTTTTGTTCTCTATATATACTTTTGTGATGTTTTTTGGCGGTTATTACACCTCTCGCACTCTGAACCAACGTCACTGGAAGCTTATTCTGCAGAGATGGTTGTTTGTATTCACACTGGAGAGCTTAATTAAAAGAAACCAGAGTGGAAAGTAAACAGCACCAGAGAAGAGAAACAAATTATCAACAAAATGAGAACAAACGTGGCCAAAAGCGGGTTTGAGGTATAGCAGGAATGAGCCAGGAAATAGATTGACAGTAACCAGAAAGAAACAAGTAACTAATCTGTCAGTAAATTTCCAGTTTGGATTTCTGAATAGTTTCAACAGGGCTGCTAGAAATCATAAGCCATCAAGTGCATCAGCAAACACCACATGCATTGTATAAGTAATCAATACAACAACAACAACTTGCATTTATGTAGCGCCTTTAACGTAGTAAAATGTCCCAAGGTGTTTCACGGGAGTGCGATCAAACACAATTTGACACCGAGCCCCATATGGAGATAATGGCCCGGATTTTGCGGTGGGCATGACGCCGTACTCTCAGAGTACGCCATCATACCGCCTTTGAAATCCACCGCAAGTTTGGGATTTCCACATGCGCTTAAGCATGCACTAAATCCCGAACTTGCAGTCTGCCAATGTACATGTTGACAGGCCATCCACTCCGCCAGCTAAATCTTAATTGCTGGCGCAGAGTTGGGCTATTTGCCCAACAACTGGCCTGCAATTGTGTATCTGGTGGAAACAGGCGCAGGGCCTGTTTCTACCAGCGTAAGGGGATACCAAAATGAAAAAAAATCACTTTTTTAAATTAAATGACATCCAGGAACATTAAAAGCTTTAACGAGAAGCAATCCTAGTGTATGTTAAAGCTGCAGGTTTTTTGAAAATAATGTTTAAATTTCATAACTTTCTGCACAGTGCACAGTATTTGTTTAGAAGTGGGAATTATTAGTAATGATTTGGATTCCCACGATAAAAGCTAAATCTGTATGTATTTTAAAGGCTGTAGTAATGAAGTAATGTAGTAATTTAAATGAATGAAAGGCAATTTGTTTCCTGATTGGAGGACCAGGCCCACATGATCCCAGGAACGCTTCCGCACAGACTGTGTCCCTGGGATCCGTGGGCCATTCCGCTGCCCTCCAGCGCCCAGCGTCAGAGATCGAGTTTACACAGGAGGGCTACCTTCAGGTAGGTGCGTATTCTTTTTGCAGGTTAGCGGCGTACTCCGGAGCTACGCCACCGACCGCAACTTTTGGCCCATTTGGACAGGTTACCAAAAACCTGGACAAAGAGGTAGATTTTAAGGGCTATCTTCAAGGAATAGACCGTACTGTACACATTCTGTGCTGTTCTTGCACTCAACGGCCGCATGACTGTATTTCCGAAATGGTTTTCTGCCATGGTCTCACTCCAGATACTGGATGGGATAAAATTTGATAAAGAGGAGGTATTAGAAAGGCTGGCTGTACTTAAAGTAGATAAGTCATCAGGACTGGACGGGGTGCATCCTAGGATGCTGAGGGAAGTAAGGGTGGAAATCGTGGAGGTACTAGCCATAATCCTCCAAACCTCCTTAGATACAGGGGTGGTGTCAGAGGACTGGAGAATTGCAAATGTAACACCCGTGTTTAAAAAAGGGTGTAAGGATAAATCCAGCAACTACAGGCCAGTCAGTTTAACCTGGGTAGCGGGGAAGCTTTTAGAAATGATAATCTGGGACAAAATTAACAGTCAATTGGACAAGTGTATATTAATTAAGGAAAGCCTGCATGGATTTGTTAAAGGCAAATCGTGTTTAACTAACTTGATCGAGTTTTTTGATGCGGTAACAGAGAGGATTGACGAGGATAATGTGGTTGAGGTAGTGTACATGGGCTTCCAAAAGGCATTTGATAAAGTGCCACATAATAGGCTTGCCAGCAAAGTTGAAGCCCATGGAATAAAAGGGACAGTGGCAGCATGGATACAAAATTGGCTAAGTGACAGGAAACAGACAGTAGTGGTGAACGGTTGTTTATCAGACTGCAGGAAGGTACACAATGTTGTTCCCCAGGGGTTGGTATTAGGACCACTGCTTTTCTTGATATATATTAACGACTTGAACTTGGGTGTACAGGGCACAATTTCAAAATTTGCAGATGACACAAAACTTGGAAGTATAGTGACCAGTGAGGAGAATAGTGATAGACTTCAAGAAGACATAAACAGGCTGGTGGAATGGGCGGACACGTGGCAGATGAAATTTAACGAAGAAGAGTGCAAAGTGATACATTTTGGTAGGAAGAACGAGGAGAGCCAATATAAACGAAACGGTACAATTCTAAAGGGTGTGCAGGAACAGAGACACCTGGGGGTATATGTACACAAATCATTGAAGGTGGCAGGGCAGGTTGAGAAAGCAGTTAAAAAAGCATACGGGATCCTGGGCTTCATAAACAGAGGCATAGAGTACAAAAGCAAGGAAGTTATGATGAACCTTTATAAAACACTGGTTTGGCCTGAACTGGGGTATTGTGTCCAATTCTGGGCACCGCACTTTAGGAAGGATGTGAAGGCCTTAGAGAGGATGCAGAAAAGATTTACAAGAATGTTTCCAGGGATGAGGGACTTCAGTTACGTGGAGAGGCTGGGGTTGTTCTCCTTAGAGCAGAGAAGGTTGAGAGGAGATTTGATAGAGGTTTTCAAAATTATGAGGGGTCTAGACAGGGTAGATAGAGAGAAGCTGTTCCCATTGGCGGAAGGGTCGAGAACCAGAGGACACAGATTTAAGGTGATTGGCAGAAGAACCAAAGGCGACATGAGGAAAAACATTTTTACGCAGCGAGTGGTTAGGATCTGGAATGCACTGCCTGAACGGGTGGTGGAGGCAGACTCAATCACGGCTTTCAAAAGGACTTGGATAAGTACCTGAAGGAAAAAAATTTGCAGGACTACGGGGAAAGGGTGGGGGAGTGGGACTAGCTGAAGTGCTCTTGCAGAGAGCCAGCAAGGGCTCGACAAGCCGAATGGCCTCCGTCTGTGCTGTAACCATTCTATGATTCTACGATTTTCACCTTGGCGTTCCCTGAACTAACTTGTAGCTTGTGTTCAGTATTTCCACAGCTCACTTCCGTTTCAGCTGCTTCAGCACCCAACAAATTCGCTTTTTGATTTCTTGTCCTCCATTTGCTGAGCTCTTAGCTGTAGCTTTTGTCTTCACTTATGCCACTGTTCAATGAATCTGGTCAAACTCATTCTCTCTCAATTAGGTCACAGCCTTCAAAAGCTTTTGGTGGCAGTGCTTAGGCACAAAAAGCAGACATTTACTCACTGTGTCAGGTGTGGCTGAATGGGTAGCACTCTTGCCTCTGAGTCAGATGACAGTGGGTTCACAGTCCCACTCCAGATAAGCGCAAAATCTAAGGTGACACACCAGTGAAGTATTGAGGGAGCGTTGTACTGTTGGAGGTGCTGTGTTTTGGATGAGACATTAAAAAGCCTAGTCTATCTTCTCAGGTGGATGTAAAAGATCCCACGGCATTATTTTCAAGAAGAACAGGAGAGTTCTCCCCGGTATTCTGGCCAATATTTATCCCTCAACCAACATCATTGAAACAGATTATTTGGTCGTCATCTCATTGCTGTTTGTGGGAGCTTGTTGTGCACAAAGAGCAGGGGAGTTATCTCCAGTGTTCTGGCCAATATTTATCCCTCAACCAACATCACAAAAAAAAAACAAATATCTGCCATGTTTCCTACATTGCAATAGTGACTACACTTCAAAAGTATTTAATTGGTTGTAAAGTGCTATAGGATGTCCTGAAGTCATGAAAGGTGCTATATAAATGCGAGTCTTTCTTTCTTTACCAATGACTATAATATTGGGAGACTTGTAGTTCCTACTGGCCTTGTCAGCGACGCCCACATTCCATGAATGAATTAAAAAAAATGAGTGTGTGCAGATTCAAAATTACATTTTCTCCCTCTGCTTGCTTGATACCCTTTTTGTTTCTGTTGGGCATCAAAGTGACCTGGACACACACATTCCCAATATGTGCTCCCATCGGGAATGTGGTTTCAAAAGATAAGATGAGCTCTAAATTGTTCAGGACTAAACTGGTCCTGGAGTAAGTATTCCTCCAATAGTTTTGTATAGCAACATTGCAAATGTGTTTGTGAAGATTTCCTCTGTCTGCTATTTCTGGCTAAATCGTAAACTCGTTCTGAAAAAGGACCTTTTATAATTTTTCTAGAAATACCAGAGGAGCTATTTGCAAACACATTTACAATGTTGCTGCACATACTTACCAGAGGAATCCTTATGTAACATTGTTCAATTGAAGCGCTCTCGCCAGAGTTTGGCAATCATTCCTAATATTGAATGGTTGTCTCAAACCTATCAAATGTGGACTAAACAAAAAGGACAGGAATTAGAAGTCAGGTGCTGAAGACAAAATCCCCAAATATGTATTCCTGACGATTCCTTATATGTGTAAATTAACGAAAAAGAAATAAGTCAAATGAAGACAAATTAGGCATTAATTTCGACAAACGCTTTAAGTTGATGCGAGCTTGGATTTCAGATTCACTTCAGTTCTCATCCATATTAATTTGTATCGACCCCTGTCCTGTTAAACTTATAATAACAAGAGTAATGTTCATTTAGCTGTGGTTTTGGAGTTCATACACAATATGCATTTAAATTGCAGATTAATGACCCCAAATCTCATTCTCTGAATATGCTAAATCAGCTAATTGTTCATCCAAAAAATTCAATTTAACAGCTCATTATTAACAAATTACTGCAGTCTAACAACTGAAAATAATTTTAAACTGTAATGAACGGCCCTAATAATGGAATGTTTAGATTTATAAATAGAGGCATAGGGCTGGATTTTCAATGACCTGTGGAGTCGGGTTTGGAGGTGTGTGGGGGGGTTAAAGTTGCAGATTCGGGGGTCCCGACCCCACCCCAACTCCATTCCGCCTCCACGCAATTTTGACAAAATCGGTCGCGGAGTTCCCGACTCCGTCCCGCCTCCAAGAGGCGGGAAAGGCCATTAAAGCCCTTAACAAGCCCTAAATTGGCTCTGTAATGCCATTTTGAAATGTTTTAGCTAGTTTAACCCTTTTCCGACGTGAAGTACGTCTGATGCGAAACACTCCAGTGAAACCTGGCGGGAGCACAAGTGGATAGCTGACTATCAGCTGCAGGTCCACTATTACAATGGAGATGTGATGAAGGTAGTAGTATTAGGTCTGAAAGTCGCCTCTCATGCTGCTGCATTGAATATCTTCAGAGACTGCCTGGGAGGACTTGGTTGCAAAAAAATCTCTCTGTCTCTGTCTCTCTGTCTCTGTCTCTGTCTCTCTGTCTCTCTGTCTCTCTGTCTCTGTCTCTGTCTCTCTGTCTCTGTCTCTCTGTCTCTGTCTCTGTCTCTCTCTGCTCATGCATCCAGGTCCTCTCACAGCAAAGGTCAGGCAGTCTCTGACCTGCAATGATGACATCATCAGAGGTGACTTTCAGACTGAAAACACTAATTGGTTCATGGGTTCCCACATGCTGGAACTCAATTGCCCAATTAAGTGAAAATTGCATCAATCTCCCACATCCAATTACAGGCGGGTGGATAACACGAAAAGTGGATGACACGACCCCAACCCGCCCCAGTATCAAAATCCAGCCCATAGAGTACAAGGAGATTGTGCTAAACCTACTTGACCCCGGGATGAGCTTCCGACCACATATCTGCTCCATTCCCAAGACCACCTCCTTCCACCTCCGTAACATCGCCCGTCTCCATTCCTGCCTTAGCTCATCTGCTGCTGAAACCCCCATCCATGCCTTTGTTACCTCTAGATTTGACTATTCTAATGCTGTCCTGGCCGGCCTCCCATCTTCCACCCTCCATATACTAGAACTCATCCAAAACTCTGCTGCCCAAGTCTCATTCACCCATCATCCTTGTGCTCACTAACCTGCATTGGCTTCGGTTTTAAAATTGTCATCCATGTTTTCAAATCCCTCCTTGGCCTTGCCCCTCCCTATCTCTGTAACCTCCTCCTGGCCTACAACCCTCTGAGATCTCTGCGCTCCTCCAATTCTGGCCTCTTATGCATCCCTGATTTTAATCGCTCCACCATTGGTGGCCGTGTCTTCAGCTGCCAGGGCCCTAAGCTCTGGAATTCCCTCCCTAAACCTCTCCACATCTCTACCTTTATCTCCTCCTTTAAGGTGCTCCTTAAAACCTACCTCTTTGACCAACTTTTTGGTCACCTGTCCTAATATCTTCTTATCTAGCTCGGTGACATATTTTGTTTGATAGGCGCTATATAAATGCAAGTTGTTGTTTTTGTTGTTGTGTAAATCACTGGTTAGACCTCAGCTGAAGTATTGTGTCCAATTCTGGTAACTGCACCTTAGGCCTTGGAGAGGGTAGCGAGGAGAGTTACTGGAATGGTACAAGGGATGAGGGACTTTAGTTATGTAGAGAGACTAGAGAAGCTGGGATTGTTCTCCTTTCGGCAGAGAAGGTTAAGGGGAGATTTAATAGAGGTGTTCAAAGTTATAAAGGTTTTGATAGTGTAAATAAGGAGAAACTGTTTCCACTGGCAGGAGGGTCGGTAACTAGTGGACACGGATTTAAGGTAATTGGCAAAAAAAACAGGGGAGATGAGGAGAATTTCTTTTCCGCAGCGAGTTGTTCTGATCTAGATTGTGCTGCCTGAAATGATGGTTGAAGCAGATTCAATAGTAACTTTCAGAAATAATTTGGATATATACTTGAAAAGGAAAAATTTGCAGGCTTACAGGGACAGAGCAAGGCAGTGGGACTAATTGGAAAGCTCTTTCAAAGAACTGGCACAGGCACAGGCACAATGGGCCAAACGGCCTCCTTCTGTGCTGTATGATTCTATGAATAAAGGCCTAAAGCAGTAATTTTTCCAAATCTGCTAGTTCTATCTACATCATTCTACCTCGGCACTCCAGCAAGTGCACATCTCCATCTACAGAAAGTTATGGCAAACACTGGAAATTATCTTCATAAATGACCTTGAAAAGGGGATATTTAAATTTGACAAGCTAGGCTGAAAGGGGCGATTATTAATCAGAGCAATTCAGAAAAACATGGCACTTGGACAGAGGACAAGCGAACAATCTTCAGCATGGATAAATGTTAAGTTTCACACAGTGACTATAGACTGAAGTTATTAAACCTGATACTGGGGGAGAATTGGTGCCTGTTGTACCTGTTTTTTGGGCACAAAATTCACACTGGGGGAACCAATTTCTTGTTGCGATCTCCTGCGCTCGACCCATTCACAGAAACGTCCATGTGCCTAGGGCGCCCACCTAAGATATGCTATTGTGGAGTCGAAGTCCCGTCTTCACACTGAGGACACTCTCCATCGTGTTGTGTGGCACTACCACCGTGCTTAAAGTGGATAGATTCAGAACAGATCTAGCAGCTCAAAACTGGCCATCCATGAGCCGCTGTGGGTCATCAGCAGCAGCAGAATTGTATTTCAACACAATCTGTAACCTCATGGCCCGGCATAGCCCTCACTCTACCATTACCACCAAGCCAGGGGACCAACCCTGGTTCAAAAAGGAGTGTAGAACAGCATGCTGGGAGCAGCACCAGGCGTACCTAAAAATGAGGTGCCAACCTGGGGAAGCTGCAACACAGGACTACATGCATGCTAAAAAGCGGAAGCAGCATGCGATAGACAGGGCTAAGTGATCCCACAATCAACGGATCAGATCAAAGCTCTGCAGTCCTGCCACATCCAGTCGTGAATGGTGGTGGACTATTAAACAACTAACGGGAGGAGGAGGCTCCATGAATATCCCCATCCCCAATGATGGTGGAGCCCAGCACGTGAGTGCAAAAGACAAGGCTGAAGCATTTGCAACCGTCTTCAGCCAGAAGTGCTGAGTGGATGATCCATATCGGCCTACTCCCGAGGTCCACACCATCACAGAAGCCAGTCTTCAGCCAATTCGATTCACTCCACGTGATATCAAGAAACGGCTAAGCGGACTGGATAGAGCAAAGGCTATGAGCCCCGACAACATCCCGGCTATCGTGCTGAAGACTTGTGCTCCAGAACTAGCTGCACCTCTAGCCAATCTGTTCCAGTACAGCTACAACACTGGCATCTATCCGACAATGTAGAAAACTGCCCAGGAATGTCCTGTCCACAAAAAGTAGGACAAATCCAACCCGGCCAATTACCGCCTCATCAGTCTACTCTCAATCATCAGCAAAGTGATGGAAGGTGTCATCGACAGTGCTATCAAGCGGCCCTTACTCACCAATAACCTGTTCACTGATGCCCAGTTTGAGTTCCGGCAAGACCACTCAGCTCCTGACCTCATTACAGCCTTAGTCCAAACATGGGCAAAGGTGCTGAATTCCAGAGGTGAAGTGAGATGACTGCCCTGCACATCAAGGCAGCATTTAACCGAGTGTGGTATCAACAAGCCCTAGTAAATCTGAAGTCAATGGGAATCGGGGAAAACGCTCCACTGGCTGGAGTCAAACCTAGCACAAAGGAAGGTGGTTGATTGTGGTGGTCAATCATCACAGCCCCAGGACATTGCTGCAGGAGTTCCTCAGGCCCAACCATCTTCAGATGCTTCATCAATGACCTTCCCTCCAACATAAGGTCAGAAATGGGGATGTTCGCTGATGACTGCAGTGTTCAGCGTCATTCACAACTCCTCAGATAATGAAGCAGTCCATGCCCACATGCAGCAAGACCTGGACGACGTTCAGGCTTGGGCTGATAAGTGGCAGGTAACATTCACGCCACAGAAGTGCCAGGCAATGACTATCTCCAACAAGCGAGAGTCTAACCACCACCCCTTGACATTCAACGGCATTACCATCGCCGAATCCCCCACCATCAACATCCTGGGGGTCACCATTGACCAGAAACTTAACTGGATCAGCCACATAAATGCTGTGGCAACAAGAGCAGGTCAGAGGCTAGGTATTCTGGGGTGAGTGTCTCACCTCCTGACTCCCCAATGCCTTTCCACCATCTACAAGGCACAAGTAAGGAGTGTGATGGAATACTCTCCACTTGCCTGGATGAGTGCAGCTGCAACATCACTCAAGAAGCTCGACACCATCCAGAACAAAGCAGCCCGTTTGATTGGCACCCCATCCACCACCTTAAACATTCACTCCCTCCACCACCGGCGTACCGTGGCTGCAGTGTGTGCCATCTACAAGATGCACTGCAGCAACTCGCCAAGGCTTCTTCGGCAGCACCTCCCAAACGCGTGACCTCTTCCACCTAGAAGGACAAGGGCAGCAGGCACATGGGAACACCACCATCTCCAAGTTCCCCTCCAAGTCACACACCATCCTGACTTCGAAGTATATTGCCGATCCTTCATTGTCGCTGGGTCAAAATCCTGAAACTCCCTACCTAACAGCATTGTGGGAGTACCTTCACCACACGGACTGCAGCGGTTCAAGAAGGCGGATCACCACCACCTTCTCAAGGGCAACTAGGGATGGGCAATAAATGCTGGCCTTGCCAGCGACGCCCAGATCCCATAAGCAAATTAAAAAAAAAAATCAGGACTAATGATTGTTTTAAGACCGCAATGCCAAATTTTGCAAAAACTAGCATGAAATGACTCAGTTACATGCTGCCTTCAGTGTCGCGCACACTCCGCTCACTTTTTCGTGGTCCAGCGTGGGCTTAACCAGGAGACCTGAAACCGACCACTGCAGGCCCACTGAAGAACAGTTGAGTTTGCGCACCTTGTTTTGCTCCTCCTGGCTCCACAGCAATACTGCTGGCCACTGCCGGCCCAGGGTCACCCCTCTCCTGTTCACTTCTCCCCCTCCCCCTCACCCATGACTTAGCAGCAAGCCAGCTCGGCAACCGTGCCAGACGATTTTGGGAAGGCCCCGATCAGTGTTTGGCGTCTGCAGCTCACCGCTATTATGGAAATGAGGCCCAATTTGGAATGAGCCTCAGGCCACTGTCTTCAGGCACGCGTTTCAGATGCATCACTCATTTTGCACCGGAAACGCACGCGAAACGGTGGCATAGTGGTTAGCACTGTTGCCTCACAGCGCCAGGGACCCGGGTTCGAATCCGGCCTCGGGTGACTGTCTGTGTGGAGTTTGCACATTCTCCCCGTGTCTGCGTGGGTTTCCTCCGGGTGCTCCGGTTTCCTTCCACAGTCCAAAGATGTGCGGGTTAGGTTGATTTGGCTATGATAAATTGACTCTTAGTGTTAGGGGGATTAAATTGATCCTTAGTGTTAGGGGGATTAAATACGTGGGGTTACGGGGATAGGGTGGGATATGTGTCGGTGCAGGCTCGATGGGCCGAAATGGCCTCTATCTGCACTGTGGGGATTCTGTGATTCTGTGATTCTGAAACCAAATTCTGCCCCCCCCCCCAGGACATAGGCGCAGTGGTGCAGAGCAACATTAACGAATCTTGGGCTTAACACCAAGAATAACGAAGAATGGTTAAAATAGCTCAGGCTCATCTTCTCGCCATTGATAAGGTCAAGGCAGGACGTGACACAACAATAAAAGGAAGAACTTGTATTTCTATAGCGCCTTTCACAACCTCAGGATGTCCCAAAGCATTTTACAGCCAATGAAGTACTTTTGAAGTGTAGTCACTGTTATGATGTCGGAAACACAGCAGCCAATTTGCGTACAGCAAGCTCCCACAAACAGCAACGTGATAATGACCAGATCATCGTTTTTTTAGTGATGTTGGTTGAGGGATAAACATTGGCCAGGACACCAGCGAGAACTTCCCTGCTCTTCTTCAAAATAGTGCCATGGGATCGTTTACATCCACCTGAGAGGGCAGACAGGGCCTCGGTATAACGTCTCATCCGAAAGACGGCACCTCCGACAAGGCAGTACTGCACTGAACGTGTAATACTGCAGGTAATTGATAAATACTAATGTGCTATTCATTATTAGAATAGCGGGTAGAACAAGGCAGTATGTTGGAAACAAAGATCTAACAGGAAATTTCTACTTCTGTATTTCTCATGCAGCATTATAAACATTTCCAGGCACCATCAGATAGTGAAATTTGTTCATTTTAAGAAAAAGACTGTTGGACAAGTATTTCTTAGTTCAAGATCAAAATCAGAAAAAAAAGCGCTCTAGGGTTTCAGAAAGTACGGTTATAGAAACATGATTAAAGAACTAGAGAACAGGGTCTGGATCACAAAAGAGACAGGTGAATGCTTTTCTTCATATTGACCGCTCTAGGAGTTTGAAATTACTCTCTTACTGGCTGTCCTTAGCAACTGTGCCTTGTCGCACTCCAGATAATAGTTCCATCATTGAATTCAGTCACGGCGCCAAAATACTGAAGTTAGTTGAAAATAAACTGTAATTGCTTTATCATTTTATAGGGACGATTAGTTTTAGAAATGATCTTTTAAACTGTCCGCCGCTCTCCCCCAGAGAGTTTTTAAGTGTGCGATCTTTTGAGAACAGTAAGATTTTCCACAATAAAACATTTCACTAACTACACCAATAGTCTGAAATGTACCTGGGAGTGTGTGATGTCACAGTAAGTATCTGACTGCAGCTTTATTGCACTGAACCACTTCAGATCTCATAGAATCATACAGCACAGAAAAAGGCCATTTGTCCCATCTGTCTGGCTTCCTGCACCCAAGCATGGCAGTAATCATTTCCCAGTAAGAGTGCTGTAAGATAAAAATACTTGCATTTATATACTTGCATTCAGGACATCCCAAAGCGCTTTACAGCCAATGAAGTACTTTTGGAGTGTAGTCACTGTTGTAATGTAGGAAACACGGCAGCCAATTTGTACAAAGCAAGCTCCCACAAACAGCAATATGATAATGACCAGATAATCTGCTTTTAGTGATGTCGATTGAGCAATAAATATTGGTCAGGACACCGGGGAGGACTCCCCTGGTCGTCTTCGAAATAGTGCCATGGGATCTTTTACATCCACCTGAGAGGGCAGGCGTGGCCTCGGTTTAACATCTCATCTGAAAAACGGCAGCTCTGACAGTGCAGCATTCCCTCAGTACTGCACTGGAGTGTTAGTCTAGATTTTTGTGCTCAAGTCTCTGGAGTGGGACCTGAACCCACAACCTTCCGACTCAGAGAAAATAGTGCTACCCACTGACAAGATAATTCAAAGTATAAATGTACAAGTAGGGTGGTGCTTTACTATGCCGTTGTAACGTTTGTGTGTACTATTCTCACATTGCAAGAACGTACCTGGGTCATCCATGAGAGGTGTTGAATAGAGATGAGGCATTTTCCCAGGGGGTGGGGGAAATTGGAGGCTAAGTCAGCTGGATACATGCACAGATACCTCAGAGTGACAGAATGACATTTTCATTGCCCTCACAGCAGATGCATCTCACAATCTTCTTGACTGGTGAGCAGCACATCGTTAAGGGGAATGGGACAAAATACATTGTTGAATAGGCACCAGAAAAGTACTTTTAGTTATTTTAAATGTAGACATTTGGTGATAGTTTCTAATTATGTTGTCAGTAGCAGTCAGTTATAACATAAAATGAAAATGTGAATGAATTCCCACAAACGCACAGGGCAAACAAAATAACTTTCCGTCTAAACAAATTTGAAATATTTATGATTAGACTTGAAAGTAAAAGTGTTCACTATAACATTTTCAGGCATTAAATGCAGTCAATTTTCAAAGCAGTTTAATTCCTATGGTAGTTCTATAACAATACATGATGTCTTCGGGACTGTGGGCCGGATTTTCTGAATGGGAAGCTTTTGGAGGCGGGACTGCTGCTTGCCTGGTCTCAGTCCTGCCTCCATCAGCCTCTGGCCAACCAGCGGGAATTTCCCCTGATTGACTTTGTTAAGCCCGCCCAGCGGGCTCAGCAGGCCAATTAGGGGGAAGTCAGTGACAGAGCATGTCAACGTGTCATCTGTCAAGAACTTTTGAAAGAAGAAATGTCATCGTTTGACAGCTCTGTGAAGCTGTCAAACACTGACATTCTGTGTAGTATGATGAGACCTTGTGTTCAGGACTCATCAAACCTTTCTACTTTGCAGAAATCAGCTGGCTGTTGTATCGGAGGATGCAACAGCCAGACTGTGATCTCGACAATGGAGATGTCGGGGACTCTGGCTCCACAGCGGCTGAAGGCTGTAGGCAGAAACAAAGGTAAGTTAACATATTCTGACACTTTACACTCACCTCACATACTTACTACTCCACACTTGCACCCATCACTCACCTCTACATCGCACTTTCAGACCCCTCCGACCCCCGCAGACCTCCTAATCACCGCCTAGACCCCGGCGGGTATCCCCCAGGTCGGGAAGCCCGCACTTCAGCATGAAAAATGGGGATAATCCTATTTTCTGCCTGTTAACTACCTGTTAACAGACAGTTAATAGGCTTTAATCCCTTCCCGCCTCCAAGGAGACGGGACCCGGGGCAGGACGGCTTCCTGCCTCCTGGCAAGAGGGCACGGAGGCGGGTTGGGGGCGGGTTTGCCACCCTCCCCCAAATTCTGCCACTTTCCCGGCAGTCCCGCCTCCATACCCGCCTCCCCGGGGCTGAGAAAATCCATCCCTATATCTCTCCTTTTAAAATCCAGTTGTTCAAAGGGTTCAAAGACAGATGGTAAATCCCATATCTACTAAATATTGGTTTTAGAAATGCTGCTATGGGAGTTCTTAATCTCGGAAGCATTTCCCAAGTTAAAAGGAACATCCAATGAACTGGATGAGCAATTCGGGTATAGAATATAAATCTTCTCCACCAGAATACTTGAAATAGCTCAGTGAGGAAACATACAAAGTTAATGCAGGAACAGGGAAAGATGATCTGTGACAGATCAGGCTTTTGATCCTCCAACAGCGCTACAGAAACACAATGCCTAGGTTTGTGGATAGCAATGTGAAGTAAAGCCTTGAAGTGGTGTTGTAAACAGCTGATTCAGGTTTCAAGGCATGGGCGTCCTTCAATAACAAAGAATATGGTTGCTCTTGTTTGGCAATTAGTAAAAACGCATTCAGAACTGTTCATTAATTAATACACCCTACAGCTAAATGACAATGAAGGATGTAAGCCACCATTGTCAGTTTTGGGTGGCTTGGGTGGAGCAATGGTGTAATTCTTCTTCTTTATCTCTCTGTTTGAGATGAATTTCAGGCTTGTCAAGATGAAACGTGTCATCGCTGAGGAATGGAGCATTTTGCTACTGTTCGCAGGATAATGCACTCAATAACAACAGCTTGCATTTATATAGTGCTATTAACATAATAAAATGTCCCAAGGTGCTTCACAGGAAAGTTATTTGCCAAAATGGCTGTGATTTCGCCGACCGAGGCAGGTCTGGTGCGGCCGGGGTCGATGGCGGGGTGCGACCCCACTGCTGGCTCCATCCCGCTCTGTGAAAAGGATTTTACGCTGAATGGGCTTGTTAAGCCCACCCAGCATGTTTGCTGGCCAATTGAAGGAAGTGGGTCTGATGATGTCACTTGATGACGTGTCACCAGCTGGTTTACTTAAAGGGACCGTGCGCAAATAGATTTTTGACAGTTCTGCTGTCAGTGTTCTACAGCATTGAGGTGCTGCAAACACTGACAAGCACTGCACAGAGGTGCACGGCTGCACCCAGGCTCTCCCATGACTCCCTCCATATGCTTATGGAGGGAGTCACAGCACCCACGGAGGTTCTCTTCCCTTCCAATGGGTGGAAGAGACCTTCCCAGGAGACCATCACAGCCTGGTTGCACATTGCACAGGAGGTCACAAAAGGGATGTCGTCAGGAGGACCAGGCTGCTGTGGCACAAACCTTTCAATGATCTCAATAGATCACAAAATGTTCCTGCAAAGCCACACTCAACCTCATCCTGCTGTGCCACTCATCACATCTCCATCACTCTGCCTTCCCTACCCTACTCCTGCACATCCTTACTCACACCAACTTACCTTACATCTCCACCCATCCCTCTCTATCTACATTATCACTTCCCCATCTCACTAGCCACCCCTCACACTCACCCTCATCCTAGTGCAATCATACCAACTAACAACACACAAGGGTAGGCACTTGGGTGTTTTAGCCAATGTTCATGTGAAGTTTCTGTTAATGTGGTGTGAAACATTGAAATCTTTATTTTCAACACTGCGTTTTGGACAGATTTGTGTGCACCTTTGGAAGTGGCTTAGTGAGTTGCAGTGAATGGTGAGACATAATAGTACCCCCCGCAATGGCGATGAGTGTGAAAGGAATGGCTTTGGCATTGTAGGGATACTTTATGGTGTTGGTGCGGGGTGGTGCCAACCTGGCGCATCATGTGGCAGCCAGGGTGTACAGCATCAAGGGAAGTAAATCTGGCCATGGTGAGGTCATCCCTGGCCTCCCGGGCAGCAATGTGGTCGGGTGCTGATGCCCTGTGTCCTGTGCAGCATCAGTTGATTGCGGAGAAGCTTGGTGGTGCTGCTGGTTTGCCTGGTGCTACTGGTGTTGGGGCTGATTGTGGTGGGAATCTGAGGACCAAGGTGAGATAGTTTCAAGGGCACCGATGCTGATGGAATAGATGGCAGGTGAGGTTGAGATGACAGAAGTGATCTGTCAATGGTGAGAGACGTTGTTCCAATGAGGTGACACTGGATAGAGAGTTTGCTCCAAACACTTGCAACCTGCATAAAGCTCAATCTGTCTTCCAAATGCAGTAAGCAACAGCTTCTGACCTTGGAAAGTGAAGACCTGTGAAATAGGAGCTTTTATAGAACATTTGCAGCTGTCAAGTAAAGAAATCATCACATGCTGACGCAACACCCGACGTGATCCCCGAGCAGCGGGGAAGCTGTTGGCGAACTCTAAAAATCTAAAGGTAAGCATAAAATATTATTTAATTGCCTCTTAACAATTTCTCTAAGGATATCAATTGCCTCCCCCGCCACTTGGTGTTGGGTCTGTTCTGCGATGACAGACCTGACATTTGGGAGACTAACGTGGAGGCGGGTTGACAGTGGGTTCCCTGCCCGCTGTCAAAAAAAAATTTCCCCAGCCGACCCGCCATCAAACATGCCGCCTGACCCCCCGAAATATTCCCCCAATATGTCCCTGAGCCACATAAGGAGATATTAGGACAGACAAGCAAAAACTTGGTCAAACAGGTAGCTATTAAGGAGCGACTTAGAAGAAGAGAGAGAATTGGAGAGGCAGAGAGGTTTAGGGAGGGAATTCCAGAGCTCGGGGCCTAAGCAGCCGAAGCTGCGGTCGCCAATGGTGGAGTGATGCAACTCGGGGATGCACATGAGCCCCGAATTGGAAAAGCGCAGAGATCTCATCTGTGGCTAGAGTAATATTCAGTATATTTTATTTTTCAGTGTTATAAAATACATAGCGACCATTTTGGGTTGCTAACATCGCCTGGGCGCTAAATTTAGCGCCCAGCGAAAAATAGCTCCGCGATTGCTAACTTCAGTTTTAGCGCCCCAAAAGGGAGGTGGAGCACTAATTCAAGCACTCCACTTCCTTCTTAGAGCCCTAACCCCGAATATCGGGGCGGTGCGTTCTGCAGCGCTACGCACTGGGCCACGTAGCGCTGCCACATGGAAGGTCTCTTCCCTTCATTAAAGGGGAGGGTCCAAGCCCACAACTCTGCGAGGCCCTACCTGGATCACCGGGGAGCGGGGTGTCGTGCCTGCAGCCCAGCAGACAAGAGGAGTGTCCGACTGCCAGATCGCGGCACGGACCCCGCGTTGAAAGACGTAACGGACCGCGACAAGTAAGTCGGCCAAATTTTTTTCCCCCCGCCCGTCACCTCCCTTCAGTTAGCGCCCCGTGAGCCTCCTGCCGCTCCGTTCCCGCCCCCTGAATCGGTCGCTGTCATCGCCCGGCGCAGATTCAGGGGGCGCAGGACAATTTTGCAGGCGGGGTGAAAACGGGGCGCTGCGCACGGTGATGACGTCGTCATCGTCTGCGCAGCGGAGTGGGGCGCTACCGATTACCGCCGTCGCTAAACTCCCGCTGAATTTAGTGGGAGTCGTTAGCGGCACCGCGACCGGGTGAAAAGTCGTTTGCGCCCCATTTGCGCAACCCGGGGGTGCTAACGAGAGGCACAAGTCCACCGAAATTCTAGCCTCTAGTGCCAAATCTTCCTGGAAAAATAACGGCAAGTTCATGATGCACGCCATTATTGACGCACAAATCGGACAGCAAGTTTAGGGGATTAAGAGATATGCCCTGAATTGTGAATCTCCAAAACTTGCTGGTCGATTTACACTGCTCGACCGTTTTGCACAAACGGCATCTCACCCTTAGACTCCCCATTATTTTTAAGAACTTGATTGATTTGCACATTAATTGCCCATTAAACTTGCTGCAGAAAGTTGGGGCTCATAATTAACCGTGTATGTACCTTTAACAATGTGACAATTGTTAATACAATGCCAATCAATCTCTCTGCCCCAGAAAGGGAGCAATTTTAACTGTTGAGTCTCATTCCTGCATGTCGTAAATTCTTCTTAGAGATTTAAAAATTTAAAATTATCTTTGTTTTCTTACTTTTCCTTTCGGTTTCTTTTTTCTCTCTTAATCTAATTTTTTTTTTTACCTCTCTCTATTTCTCTTTCAGTACCTGATTTAACGCTAATTCACCCTATTTCCTTCTCCGTCGTTCCTCTGTTTCTTTTTTCAATCCTTAAATCTCATCGGTTAAGGAGATAGACTGCTGGTCTCATTGTTCACTGAGGTCCCCGATGCCTCGTTACCCTCGCAGCTCCGTTATCAGCTCGCACTTCCAGCAAGTTACGGCCCAAATTATATTCGAGCTGATGGGTGCGGGAAAAAGTCTAACTAATGGCGTATGTCACGAAATGCCCCGCTCCAGCAAGATCTGGCCCATTATAACGACTTGATAACTGGTAATCCAGTGGAGATGGGAAGGAAATTTGATTCTGGACAGAAGTCATGCATCCATTTTTCCCAGTGAAAAGATTCAATATTCTTTGGATCTATGTAGGACCGATGCCAAAGTGCAGTGTCCTGCTGTGGGCCACTATTGATCCATGCAAGGCCATCTTCACGAGTTGGTCTTGCATCATTTTCATTTTTCTGGCTGATTTAACATCCGCCTTTACTTCTTTTCAGAGTCATTTTTGCAACCGAGGCAGTCTCCAGTAGCCTTATTCTGTTTCGAGCAACCGGAAAGAGCTGACTGTCCTGCCATTTCTTGTCAATCAAATACAATTCCACTACTGTCGGAAGCCGATTAGCAGAGCTCCCAGCGCACATCTGAGAGTCTGTTTGCTGAGCTCCCCTCCCCCCACATGCACGGTGATGGGAACAGGCTGCTTAACTGTGGCTCCCTGTTCAGCTGCTCAAATAATGCTCAGGTGCTGCAATGAAAGGTGCAGTGTCGCAACTCCGCAAATACCTTGGTTTGCTAACTGAATCAGGTTAAACTCATCAAAGCCCCTTTCCACTGCCGTCCGTCTGTTCCTCACCTGTAAAAATGGGCGGGCAGCAATCGGAAATTGGAGGGGGTAAGGGAGGGGTGAGGCGGCACCTCAGCTGTCCCATTAACGCCCGCCTGATCCAATCGTCAGGCCAGTCTGTAAATGGGCCAGAAAGCCGCCCTCCTGAAACAGGCTGCTTAAATATGCGAATCGGGGGTCCTGATTGCAACTTTTTGACTGTGCCTACTCTGCCCAGTTGTACCACGCCCAGAAAACAGGTGCGACGAGAGCCAATTTTGGGGACCGACGTCCTGCGCCCAATCAGCGCCAAGGGGGTAGAATTGCCACCATATCGGCACAGGCGACAGTCCAGGCATCCATGGCGCCCTCCTGAAACAGGCTTTGGGCCTCTTACATATGTAAATGAATGGCCTAATACCTGCTTTAGGTCCCTTGTGCTGAACTGGTCAGCGATGAGCAGAGCAGGCTCCGGATTCTTCCGCGGCGGCTGCGGCCTAAGCCGTTACTATGGAGGCAGGATGAGCAGGAGTGCTGGTGAGGGCTGCTGCCGGCCCACAACCGGCCCACCCCTCTCGTTGTCCTTCCACTCCTCCCCCCCATCCCACCAGGACTTACCTTCGGGCCGCTGCCGGTAAGGAAATTGAAACCATTACAATGGAGGAGCTACGTCTAGAGGTGTGGCAATACAGGTCACCCAGAATATTACAATGAGGCCCGAGACCCGATGTCCAATTTCAGGTCAGCCTCGGGCCTCCCAGTTGGGACATGTGCTGCTTGCAACCGAAAATGGGCCAATTTTTATCCCATAGCTGTCAGCTGCCTTGGTCCCCAACTCACATCTCTAATCATTGTAAATGATTAATTCTTTCCCATGGTTATTCTAGATTTTTTCTACATTGTTCCTAAATCACATTATTCAATTCTAACAATGTCCTGGTACAGCTAGTTTTTATCGTTTACTTTATTATTGATCCTTCTATTGTCGCCAACTCTCAGCTCTGAATGGATCCACTTTTAGAGTCATAGGGCTGGATTTTCATTGACCCATGGAGGCGGGTTTGGAGGCGTGTGGGGGGTTAAAATTGCGAAAACTGGCGGGCGGGCAGCAAGTCCGCCTCCATCCCGCCTCCACGCAATTTTCATTAAATCGTGTCTGCTGGTCCCGACTCTGTCCCGCCTTTAAGAGACGGGATAGGCTGTTAAGGCCCTTAACAAGCTATAAATTGGAAGTATAATGCCATTTTGAAAGGCTTTTGTGATTTTAACCCTTGTTCTACGTCAAGCATGCCTGTTCTGAAACACGATTGTGAAACCTGGCGGGAGCACATTTTGAAAGCTGACTATAAGCTGCAGGTCCACTATTACAATGGAGAAGTAGTAGTAGGAAAAATATCTGGGAGCAGATGTAGGGCTGCTGCTGCTCATTTTGCCTTCAGGTCCTCTCACAGCAAAAGACAGTCTCTCTCTCTCTCTCTCTCTCTCTCTCTCTAACAGACTTCCATCCAGGTCCTCTCACAGCAAAGGCCAGGCAGTCTCTGAAAACATTCAATTCAATGCAGCAGCAATGATGACATCATCAGAGGCGACTTTCAGACTGAAAACACTAATTGGTTCATGGGTTCCCACATGCTGGAACTCAAATGCCCAATTAGGTGAAAATTGCATCAATCTCCCACATCCAATTGCAGTCGGGTGGATAACACGAAAAGTGGATAACACGACCCCAACCCGCCCCAGTATCAAAATCCAGCCCATAGAGTCATAGAGCACAGAAAGAGGCCCTTCAGCCCATCGTGTCCGCACCGGCCATCAAGCCCTGTCTATTTTAATCCCATTTTCCAGCACTTGGTCCGTAGCCTTGTATGCTATGGCCTTTCAAGTGCTCATCTAAATGCTTCTTGAATGTTGTGAGGGTTCCTGCCTCTACCACCCTTTCAGGCAATGAGTTCCAGATTCCAACCACCCTCTGGGAGAAAAAGTATTTCCTCAAATCCCCTCTAAACCTCCTGCCCCTTACCTTGAAACTATGCCCCCTGGTTATTGACCCCTCTACTAAGGGGAAAAGTCCCTTTCTATCTACCCTATCTATGCCCCTCATAATTTTGTACACCTCAATCAGGTCCCCCCTCAGCCTTCTCTGCTCTAAGGAAAACAACCCCAGCCTGTCCAGTCTCTCTTCATAGCTGAAGCGCTGCAGCCCAGGTAACATCCTGGTGAATCTCCCCTGCACCCTCTCCAATGCAATCACATCCTTCCTATAGTGTGGTGACCAGAATTGCACACAATATTCCAGCTGTGGCCTAACTAGCATTTTGTACAGCTCCATCATAACCTCCCTGCTCTTATATTCTATGATGCGGAGATGCCGGTGTTGGACTGGGGTGGACAAAATTGAGAGGTCGCACAACACCAGGTTATAGTCCAACAGTTTTATTTGTAATCACAAGCTTTCGGAGCTTACTACTCCTTCGTCGGGTGAAGTAAAAAGATACAGAATCGCCAAAGCATATATAGATAGAGAACAATGCATGTGTACCTTACAATTGCAGACAACTAAATTAAATCATCCTGACTATCTGCCGAGGTGTGATAAAATTAATCAGGTCAGCCAGGAAGGTACCACATCAAAGACATAGCAAGATATAACTGAGACAATGAGGTGGAGTCGCAGGGGGTCTAACGTGTCAAAAGCTGCCGTCTGTATGTAAAACGATAAGCTTTAAAAATTTTACTTTTTTACTGGGAAAATTTTTACTTTTTTACTGGGAATCACATCTGTGAACAAGCCAACGACGACTCGAGTCTGGATCACGTCATGTATCGTGACGTAAACCCAAGGACATTCAGCCTCGGATCTGCGGGTAAGCGTTCTCCAAGGCAACCTTAGGAACACACGACAACGCAAAATCATCGAGCAGAAACTGATAGCCAAGTTCCGCACTCATGAAGACGGTCTCAACCGGGATCTTGGGTTTATGTCACGATACATGATGTGATCCGGACTCGAGTCGTCGTTGGCTTGTTCACAGATGTGATTCCCAGTAAAAAAGTAAAAATTATCCCAGTAAAAAAGTAAAAATTTTAAAGCTTATCGTTTTACATACAGACGGCAGCTTTTGACACGTTAGACCCCCTGTGACTCCACCTCATTGTCTCAGTTGTATCTTGCTATGTCTTTGATGTGGTACCTTCCTGGCTGACCTGATTAACTTTATCACACCTCGGCAGATAGTCAGGATGATTTAATTTAGTTGTCTGCAATTGTAAGGTACACATGCATTGTTCTCTATCTATATATGCTTTGGCGATTCTGTATCTTTTTACTTCACCCGACGAAGGAGTAGTAAGTTCCGAAAGCTTGTGATTTCAAATAAAACTGTTGGACTATAACCTGGTGTTGTGCGACCTCTCAATCTTATATTCTATGCCTCGGCTAATGAAGGCAAGTATCCCATATGCCTTTTTAACCACCTTATCTACCTGTCCTGCTGCCTTCAGGGATCTATGTACATGCACATCAATGTCCCTCTGATCCTCTGTCCTTCCGAGGGTCCTACCATTCATTGTGTATTCCCTTGCCTTGTTAGTCCTCCCAAAATGCATCACCTCACACTTTTCAGGGTTAAATTCCATTTGCCACTGTTCTGCCCATCTGACCAACCCGTCTATATCGTCCTGTAGCCTGAGGCTTCCCTCCTCGCTATTTACCACCCACCAATTTTTGTGTCATCTGCGAACTTACTGATCATACCTCCTACATTCATATCTAAATCATTAATGTACACTACAAACAGCAAAGGACCCAGCACCGATCCCTGCGGCACACCACTGGACACAGGCTTCCAGTCACAAAAACAACCTTCGACCATCACCCTCTGCCTCCTGCCACTAAGCCAATTTTGAATCCAATGTGCCAAGTTGCCCTGGATCCCATGCGCTCTTACCTTCTTGACCAGTCTCCCATGCGGGACTTTGTCAAAAGCCTTACTGAAGTCCATGTAGACCACATCAACTTCACTACCCTCATCCACGCACCTAGGCACCCCCTCGAAAAATTCAATCAAATTGGTCAGACATGATGACTATCCTTGATTAATTCTTGCCTCTCTAAGTGGAGACTAATTCTGTCCCTCAGAATGTTTTCCAATAATTTCCCTACCACTGATGTTAGGCTCACTGGCCTGTAATTCCCTGGTTTATCCCTACTACCCTTCTTGAATAATGGTACTACGTTAGCTGTTCTCCAGTCCTCTGGCACCTCCCCTGTGGCCAGAGAGGTTCTGAAAATTTGTGTCAGAGCCTCTACAATCTCCTCCCTTGCCTCACACAGCAGCCTGGGATACATCTCATCTGGGCCTGGAGATTTATCCACTTTTAAACCGCTAAAACCGCTAGTACCTCCTCCCTCTCAATGCTAATTTGTTCAAGTTTCTACTCATGTTTATGGCCAGTCCCTTTCCAAATCCTATCCACAGCAGATACCATCCACCAGGCCCTACACATGAACAGTCCTTATCCCTTATTCCCATCTCTCTTCAGTTTAAAATCCAGAGTATTGTCCATGACCTTTTCAAGGCCATGATCAGGTCATTATCTTATTCTCAACATCACAAGCCTAAAGACCCATTTTATAATCTGTTGCTCACAACCACTGTGAATTAATATATGTTATTTTTACAAACATATTCCATTCCCCAAATGTTGCTGTAGGGGTAGAATATAGTTTCAGAGCCAAAAGATTTGATTCTGGTTGGCTCTGGTATGGCTTTGTCTAAACCAAGCTTTTGTGGGTAAATTCAGATTTGCTGAAGACTTGCACATTCACTCAAAATTAAAGGTGATTTCCAATTCATCAGGGAGCAGAGAGCTATGGCTTTAGTTCAGGCATTAGATGAAAAACCTAAAACAGGGCCCAAATAATGGAGTGAGATGGCTGACTTGCCCCTATTCATTCCTGCATTCTTGTATTCTTCTGCTCATGAACTCCAAAAGTAAACCAATATCAGGCTCAAATTTTTTCATAGAATCATACAGCACAGAAGGAGACCATTCAGCCCATTGTGTCTGTGTCGGCTCTTTGAAAGAGCTGTCCAACTAGTCCCACTCCCACTGCTCTTTCCCCATAGCCCTGTAAATTGTTTCCTTTTCAAGTATATATCTGTGTCCCATTTCAAAGTTACTATGAACCTGCTTCCACCACCCTTTCAGGCAGTGCGTACCTGATCATAACAACTCGCTGCGTAAAAAAGTTTCTCTTTATTTTCCCCCTGGGCTTTTTTTTGGCAATTATCTTAAATCTGTGTCCTCTGGCTAATGGAAACAGTTTCTCCCTATCTACTCTATCAAAACCCCTCATAATTTTCGACACCTCCATTAAATCTCTTCTTAACCTTCTCTGCTCTAAGGAGAACAATCCCAGCTTCTCTAGTCTCTCCACATAACTGACGTCCCTCATCCCTGGTATCTTTCTGGTAAATCAACTCTGCAAGAGTAGACTGATGGGGCAGTAATTGGCCGGGTTGAATTTTTCCTGCTTTTTGTGGACAGGACATACCTGGGCAGTTTTCCACATTGTCGGATAGATGCCAGTATTGTAGCTGTACTGGAACAGCTTGGCTAGAGGCGCGGCTAGTTCTGGAGCACAAGTTTTCAGCACGATAGCCGGGATGTTGTCGGAGCCCATAGCCTTCGCTGTATCCAGTGTGCTCAGCCATTTCTTGATATCACATGGAGTGAATCGAATTGGCTGAAGACTGGCTTTTGTGATGGTGTTGAGCTCGGGAGTAGGCCAATATGGATCATCCACTCGGCACTTCTGGCTGAAGATGGTTGCAAACTCTTCAGCCTTGTCTTTTGCACTCATGTGCTGGGCTCCACCATCATTGAGGATGGGGATATTCAAGGAGTCTCCTCCTCTCATTCGTTGTTTAATGGTCCACCACCATTCACGACTGGATGTGGCAGGACTGCAGAGCTTTGATCTGATCTGTTGATTGTGGGATCGCTTAGCCCTGTCTATAGCATGCTGCTTCCGCTTTTTAGCATGCATGTAGTCCTGTGTTGCAGCTTCCCCAGGTAGGCACCTCATTTTTAGGTACTCCTGGTGCTGCTCCCAGCATGCTCTTCTACACTCCTTATTGAACCATGGTTGGTCATAATGGTAGAGTGAGGGATATGCCGGGCTATGTGGTTACAGATTGTGGTGGAATACAATTCTGCTGCTGCCCCACAGCTGCCCAGTTTTGAGCTGCTAGATCTGTTCTGAATCTATCCTATTTAGCACGGTGGTAGTGCCACACAACACGATGGAGGGTGTCCTCAGTGTGAAGACGGGACTTCATCTCTGCAATAACTGTGCTGTGGTCACTGCTACCAATGCTGTTATGGACAGGTGCATCTGCGACAGGTAGATTGGTGAGGACGAGGTCAAGTAGATTTTTCCCTCGTGTTGGTTCTCTCACCACCTGTCGCAGGCCCAGACTGGCAGTTATGTACTTCAGGACTTGGCCAGCTCGGTCAGTAGTGGTGCTACCGAGCCACTCTTGGTGATGGACATTGAAGTCCCCCACCCAGTGTACATTCTGTGCCCTTGCTACTCTCAGTGCTTCTTCCAAGTGGTGTTCAACATGGATGAGTACTGATTCATCAGCTGAGGGAGGGTGGTAGGTGGTAAACAGCAGGAGGTTACCTTCCCCATGCTTGACCGGAAGCCATGAGACTTCATGGGGTCCGGAGTCAATGTTAAGGACTCCCAGTCCACTCCTTCCCGACTGTATACCACTGTGCCACCACCAGGGATGGTGATGGACGAGTCTGGGACATTGGCTGAAAGCTATGATTCTGTGAGTATGACTATGCCAGGCTGTTGCTTGACTAGTCTGTGGGACAGCTCTCACAATTTTGGCACAAGTCCCCAGATGTTGGTGAGGAGGACTTTGCAGGGCTGACTGGGTCGTTGCCGTGTCTATAGCCAAGGTCGATCCGGTTTCATTCTTATTATTTTGTTTCGTAGTGGTTAGTTACAACTGAATGACTTGCTAGGCCATTTCAGAGGGCAGTTAAGAGTCAAACCACATTGCTGTGGGTCTGGAGTCACATATAGGCCAGACTAGGTAAGGACGGCAGATTTCCTTCCCTAAAGGACATTAGTGAACCAGATGGGTTTTTACGACAATCCAATTGTTTCATGGTTACCATTACTGATACTCGTAATTATTCCAGATTTATTTAATTAACTGAATTTAAATTCCACAGCTGCCATGGTGGGATTTGAACTCACGTCTCTGGATCATTAAATCCAGGCCTCTGGATCACTAGTCCAGTAACATAACCACTATGCTACCGTTACCGGCTGTATAAGGAATAACAAACATATTACAACAATTTTCATTTGTGTAATGCCTTTTACATAGAAAAATGTGACAAAGCACTCGTAGAGATGTCATTAAACATGGACACAGAGCCAAAGAAGGATATAATATGATGGGTGACCCAAAAGCTTGGTTAAAGATCTAGGTGTTATCAAGGAGAGGGAGGTGGAGAAGAGGCGTTTATGGAAGTTATTCCAGAGTGTGGCGCTGATGGGGGATGAACAAGAGATCACAGTCAAAGGAATGGAGAGTTCAGGGTGGTTGTAAGGCTGGAGGAGATTATAGAGATAGAGATAGGGAGAGGTCAGGCCCTAGAGGGATTGAAACACGAGGATGAGAATTCTAAATTGAGACATTGGGAGACTGAGAGCCAATGTAGGTCCCTGAGGACAGGAGGAATAGTTGAACGAAACTTGGTACATGGTAGTATATGGGCAGCAGAGCTTTGGATGAGTTGGAGTCTACAGAGGCTGAATGATGGGAGGCCGGCCAGTAGAGCATTAGAATAGTCAAGTCTGCAGTTGACAAAGTCATGGATGAGGTTTCAGCAGCAGATCGGTAGAGGTAGGGGCAGAGACAGAACATAAGAACATAAGAAACAGGAGCAGGAGTAGGCCAATCGGCCCCTCGAGCCTGCTCCGCCATTCAATAAGATCATGGCTGATCCAATCTTGTCCTCAACACCACTTTCCCGCTCTCTCCCCATACCCCTTGACTCCCTTGTAGTTCAAATGTCTGTCAATCTCTGCCTTGAATATATTCAATGACTCCGCCTCCACAGCTCTCCGGGGTAGAGAATTCCAAAGATTCACCACCCTCTGAGAGAAGAAATTCCTTCTCATTTCTGTCTTAAATGGGCGACCCCTTATTCTGAAACTATGCCCCCTAGTTCTAGATACCCCCACTAGGGAAACATCCTCTCAGCATCCACCCTGTCAATCCCCCTCGGAATCTTATATGTTTCAATAAGATCACCTCTCATTCTTCTAAACTCCAATGAGTATAGGCCCAACCTGCTCAACATATCGTCATACGTCAACCCCTTCATCCCAGGAATTAACCTAGTGAACCTTCTCTGTACTGCCTCCAATGCAAATATATCCTTCCTTAAATATGGAGACCACAACTGTACGCAGTACTCCAGGTGCGGTCTCACCAGCGCCCTGTAAAGTTGCATCAAAACTTCTCTACTTTTATACTCCATACCCCTTGCAATAAAAATGAGAAGTCGCACAACACCAGGTTATAGTCCAACAGATTTATTTAAAATGACAAGCTTTCGGAGCTATCGCCCCTTCCTCAGGTAGAGTTACAATGAGTGAATCTACAAAAGTTCACAGAATATAAACACAGAAACTGCAGAGATACAATCTTTCATCTTACATCAAAGACACACCAAGAGCACAGCCAAGACAATGAGATGTGTCCCAGGGGGTCTAACGTGTCAAATCTGATGTCTGCAGTGTTTTTTTTTGGGTTTGTTTTTTGGGTTTGTTTTATACTCCATACCCCTTGCAATAAAGGCCAACATTCCATTAGCCTTCCTAATTACTTGCTGTACCTGCATGCTAAGTTTTTGTGTTTCATGTACAAGGAACCCCTGATCCCTTTGTGCCGCAGCATTTTGTAGTCTCACTCCATTTAAATAATAATTTGCTTTTTCATTCTTCCTTCCAAAGTGGATAACCTCACATTTTCCCACATTATACTCCATCTGCCAAATTTTTGCCCACACACTTAACCTATCTATATCCCTTTGCAGACTCTTTGGGCTGGATTTTCAATGACCCGTGGAGTCGGGTTTGGAGGCGTGTGGGGAGTTAAAGTTGCAGATTTGGGGGTCCCGACCCTATCCCGACTCCATTCTGTCTCCACGCAATTTTGACAAAATCGGTCGCGGGGTTCCCGACTCTGTCCCTCCTCCAAGAGGCGGGAGAGGCCATTAAAGCCCTTAACAAGCCCTAAATTGGCTCTGTAATGCCATTTTGAAATGTTTTAGCTAGTTTAACCCTTTTCCGACGTGAAGTACGCCTGATGTGAAACACGCCAGTGAAACCTGGCGGGGGCACAAGTGGATAGCTGACTATCAGCTGCAGGTCCACTATTACAACGGAGATGTGATGAAGGTAGTAGTAGTATTGTGATGAAGGTGGTAGTAGTAGTATTAGGTCTGAAAGTCGCCTCTGATGCTGCTGCATTGAATGTCTTCAGAGACTGCCTGGGAGGACTTGGTTGCAAAAACAATTCTCTCTCTCTCTCTCTCTCTCTCTCTCTCTCTCTTTCTCTTTCTCTTTCTCTCTTTCTCTCTGAGATGCTGCTCATTTTGCATCCAGGTCCTCTCACAGCAAAGGCCAGGCAATCTCTGAGACCAGGCAGTCTCTGACCTGCAATGATGACATCAGAGGCGACTTTCAGACTGAAAGCACTAATTGGTTCATGGGTTCCCACATGCTGGAACTCAATTGCCCAATTAAGTGAAAATTGCATCAATCTCCCACATCCAATTGCAGGCGGGTAGATAACACGAAATGCAGATGACACGACCCCAACCCGCCCCAGTATCAAAATCCAGCCCTTTGTGTCCTCCTCACAACTTGCTAACCCACCTATCTTTGTATCATCAGCAAATTTGGCTACAGTACACTCGGTCCCTTCATCCAAGTCATTAATATAGATTGTAAATAGTTAAGGCCCCAGCACTGATCCCTGTGGCACCCAACTATTTACTGGTTGCCAACCGGAAAATGACCCATTTATCCCGACTCTCTGATAGGCGATGTTACAGTCTGGTTGAGCCTGAGACAATGGCTGGAGAGCGGGATGGAATCAGCAGCCAGTGTATGGAGTTTGTGGCGGGGGCCGAAGACAATGGCTTCTGTCTTCCTAATATTTAGGTGAAGGAAATTGTAGCTCGTATGAAGTGGTTTCTGCCCATGATGTGCTGAAGATGATCATTAAGACAGTTAATCTAATTATTGTCAGCACAATAAGTACTTTGGGGTTGAACTGGCCCACAGCTCAGCTTCATCTACCCCGGCAGCTCAGTAGGTGGGCCATGCCACATTTTCAGATGGCAGTCATTTCCCTTTTGAGTAGACGACTGGCACAAGAAACAGTCGACCAGGGAGATTCACCTATAGCGCACTTGTAAAATCTGGCAAGAAGGCAGCTTTTAAAGGGTTGCAGCTTGCCATTAGAGGAGAATTTGTGATGATAATGGAAAAGTTTATTGATTGTCTCTGCTGTACAATCAGTCATAAGACCATAAGACTTGGCCCAGAAATTAGACTTCGATGGTTGCCGCGGGGGTAAGGATCGTGCGCGATCTTACCTATCGCGCCTGCCTTTATGGTTTGGGCCCACACGAACTTCTGCTCCTGGGCCTCTCCCTGGTGCCGGCGCGCAGTGTGTGCGTGTCCCAGAGGCGCAGTTAGTTCGATGCTACCTCTGGGATCACGTGGGCCAGTTAGAGCCAATGGCAGCACACCATCTTTCATTCATAGTTTTGACAGGAAGAGCTGTCAAAACTATGAATACAACTTGCCCCCAAAAGAACAGCTAAACCTCAATTAAATTTAAAAAAAAACCTATCACATTAATAAAATAACTATAGTTAAATAAATTAACCACTTTAAACAAAAATTTTAATTTTTGAAAACATTTAAATTCTTTTTAAATGTTATAAAAATAAACTTACCTTTCTTTAAAGTCTCTAAAAAAGATAAACCTGTTGAAAAAAATTTAAAATAATACTTAATTAACTACTTACCTTGTTAAAAGGGGGTCTTACGTCTCCTTTTTTCATGTGTAAAATCTTCCATACTTACCCTCGTGTTCAAACCTGAAAAAAAACCTAAGTGCGCTGCATGCACACAGCCTGTAGTGCGCACGCGGTTCACTTAGGAACCGCCCCCTTCGCAATATCGGAAGTGCCGGTTTCCTGCGCATGCGCAGTGCATGCAGGAAACCGGCACTTCGGGACTGAATATGGGTGAGTACACAGTGCGTACTCTCCCGTATTCGGCCGAATTTCTGGGCCAAGAACTAGGAGCAGGAGGAGGCCATTCGGCCCTTCAAGCCTGCTCCACCATTCAATAAGACTATGGCTGATCTTCGACCTCAACCCCACCTTCCTGCACTATCCCCATATCCCTTGGATTCCTTCATATCCAAAAATCTATCTATCTCTGTCTTGAACATACTCAATGACTGAGCATCCACAGCCTATGTTCCCTGTAATTATTTTTGTGCCATTCAAAATACCGCCCATGCGCACTTTTTACATTGAAACGCTGGCAAGCCGTCTGCGTGGGTTCCCTGGAGCAGTGCGTGGCAGCGTGGCTGTGCACCGTACAGGGAACACTGTCCATAGCCCTCTGGGTAGAGAATTCCAAAGATTCACAACCCTTTTAGTGAAGAAATTCCTCCTCATCTCAGCTCTAAATGGCCGACCCCTTATTCTGAGACTGTGACCCCTGATTCTAGACTCCCCAGCCAAGGGAAACATCCTCCCAGCATCTACCCTTAAGAATTTCAATGAGATCACCTCTAATTCTTCTAAACTCTAGGGAATAGAGGCCTAATCTATTCAATCTAGCCTCATAGGAAAATCCCCCCATCCCAGGAATCGGTCTAGTGAACCTTTGTTGCAGTCACTCTAAGGCAAGTATATCCTTCCTTAGGTAAGGAGACCAAAACTGTACACTGTACTCCAGGTGTGGTCTCACCAGGGCCCTTTATAATTGCAGTAAGATGTCTTTACTCTTGTACTCAAATCCTCTTGTAATAAAGGCCAACATACCATTTGCTTTTCCTAATTGCTTGCTGTACCTGTATGTTAACTTTCAGTGATTTGTGTACAAGGACACCCAGGTCCCTCTAAATACCAACATTTCCCAATCTCTCACCTTTTAAAAAAATATTCTGCTTTTCTATTTTTCCTACCAAAGTAGATAGCCTCACATTTCTCCACATATATTTCATCTGCTATGTTCTTGCCCAATCACTTAACGGGTCTATATCCCTTTGTGTTCTCCTCACAAGTTATTTTCCCACCTAGCTTTGTATCATCAACAAACTTGGATACATTACACTCGGTCCCCTAATCTAAGTAATTGATATAAATTGTAAATAGCTAAGGCCCAAGCACTGATCCTTGCGGTACCCCACTAGTTACAGCCTGCCAACCCAAAAATGACTCGTTTATTCCTACTCTCTGTTTTCTGTCCATTAACCAATCCTCAATCCATGCTAATATATTACCCCCAGTCCCATGAGCCTTAATTTTGTGTAATAACATCTAGTGTGGCACCTTATCGAATGCTTTTTGAAAATCCAAATATACTACATCCACTGGTTCCTTATCTATCCTGCTAGTTACATCCTGCAAAAACTTGAATACATTTGTCAAACACAATTTCCCTTTCATAAATCCATGTCAACTCTGCCCAATCCTATTATTATTTTCTAAGTGCCCTGTTACCACATCCCTAATAATAGATTCTAGCATTTTCCCTACTACTGATGTCAGGCTAAGTGGTCTGTAGTTCCCTGTTTTCTCTCTCCCTCCTTTCTTGAATAGCGGGTTTCCATTTGCTACCTTCCAATCCACAGAGACTGTTCTAGAATCAAGGGAATTCTGGAAGATTAAAACCAATGCATCCACTATCTCCGTAGCCACCTTTTTTAAAACTCTAGGATGTAGGCCAGCAGGTCATGGGGATTTGTTTCCGCAGTAATATTTCTTTACTAATACTAATTTCTTTAAGTTCCTCATTCTCGCTGGACCCTTGATTCCCCACTATGTTACAGGAGGCACACTACAGGAAGCCCCTCTTCAGTAAAAGCACAGGTGTAAGCTGCGAGATCATCGGCCAAGCCAATGCAGTCAACCAGGTCCCTCTGAAAGAGGAAGAGGTTTGCTGGTATCAGGAGGCATGCAAAGTTAACTCTACTCAATTTTTACTCACATTTTATGTGGGGCCCATCACCTATGGCACATCCATGAAAACTACTTTACATTCTGGGAGGTACTCCTTGAAGCACTGTGAAGGACCACCGCCCATTTGTGCACGCACTTTCATTGCCACATTGGTGCTCGTATCCAGATGAGAATATGATGATATGGAAAGAAGATTTTTATTGCAATGAATGTACAACCCAACAAGCCAATTAATTTTGACAGATATTTAAAGTGGGTCATTTTCTGAGTAACTAGTAGAGTCAGGACACACTCAAAAAATGTAAAGCCATATCTTTTAATCCTGAGTGCAGCCATAAAGCCCCACTCACCGGAGCTTCTCCAGCATTTTGTAGATTCCGTAGATGCTGCACGAAAGAAAAAGGACAGGCAGCATATGATAAAATCGATGATGAAATCTGAACTTTGAATGCTTAGATAAGAATTATTTCCCTTTAGCACTGTGATTTTCCTCCAGTACGATCAATTTCAAATATTGATTTAGGTAGGACCAGATAAAATTAATACCTTGGAGCAGTTCAGAAAGCTTGTCACTGGAAAGCTTGTCGAGAAGCAAGTTTACTGATTAGGATTTAGGAGGGGTGGAAGAATCTTTGCCACTTTGGTCTGCGTGAACTGTTTTGATTTTCTATTCAATGCCTCAAGTCACCCTCTGCAAATAGATGCTGTGTATATTTGACAATGTTTCTGTCCCTCCAACCTGACCAGCTGACTGTCCTGTCCTCAAACAAATTCTGCAGCCGAGACTTGTGAGGATTCTTTTTTTACCTGTATGCCCAGTGGCTGTAGTTATCAAGACAAACAGAACTTGGAGAAAAAAACTTTGGGGGGGGGGGGGGTGGGGGGGGTTGCGGGGAAATTAAGATTTAATTTGATCTCCAGAAATAGCAACAAAAGGGATAATGTGGATTCGGTTATAGCCAGATTATGGCTCCCTCTGTTAAATATCATATGGAGGTTTCATTTCCCTTGCTGTTGCATTGAATGTGTTTATTGACAACAGCCCATCGCGGAGTGCCTATTAATACCAGCCCATAGCGGAGTGCCTATTAATACCAGCCCATAGCGGAGTGCCTATTAATACCAGCCCATAGCGGAGTGCCTATTAATACCAGCCCATAGCGGAGTGCCTATTAATACCAGCCCATAGCGGAGTGCTTAGATAGAGATTGCTTGCAACCAACATCAAAAGAAGAGAGGTAAACCGAGGGGTGATTGGGGCAGCAATTTGAACTAACATGCAGCACGTAAAATTGACAGAGAAGCAGTGAGTGATTAAATGCGGTAGAAAGGTTGCCCAGAGGACTGGTGCAGCAGGGCAGATTGATGTCAGCTACAATTTAGTGTGGGGAAATGTGAGATGATACAATTTGGGAGGCGTCATACATGTGTTAACATTGAGAAATGGAAGGGTATCCCATTTTGGGCACCCCACATTGGCATCAAGCACTTCCAAGTTGAGATGTTAGCTGCAAAGCCCCTGTACTCTGTCCAAACAATGTACCACACCCATAACCTCAGAAGAGCATCCGCTCTGTACTAGTAGGACCATTTTTACATTTCCCACACTAGTCATCCTGTGCCCCATGGAATAGTATTGCCAATTTAGTGCATACTAGTGCTAAATTAGGAGCACTTTGTACCGTCGACCCATGCTTATAAGGAACTGGATTGAATCTAAATTCATTCCCTTAGAACCAACAGAATGAGGAGCTTTTAATCTGGGTTCGGTTTCAAACCCAGATCCCAGAGGTGACAACCCTGTGTACATCTCATTTCATAACCCAGCCTCCCTTCATCACTTTTCCCCAAATACTTTTGCAATTATTATTTTTTTCCAGTTCACATTTTGACATAGGCAATGGACAATGAATGAGCAGAGGTGCACAGAAGAATGTGATGGACAGAAACCCCCGTCACAATTCAAATCATTAAAAAAAATGCCATTATATTTTTAATATCTATTTCTGAGATTTTGGAAATAATTTGATTATTGCAGACTTGATTTCTCTGTGTTGGATGGGAACTTGCATTCCCATACTGGCTGGAAATGCTACAGGGTCCCTGCAAGCAATCAGCTCAACTGTTTTGATTGTTTATTCAATGACTTTGGCCCTTTGCGAGAAACACATAATATTGCTTTTCATGATGGCAAGACCATCACAGCTGGCTTTGTCCTGCAAAAATAGTATTTCACTGGTTGTCAAGCACTTTGAGATATCATAGTATCTTTCATTTGACGAGAGGTAACCTTCAATGCCTAAGATTACCTCTCATCAAACAACATACACTGGTGGTGAAATTAGGCCTTATCTTCCAGGCAGAAAATGGGTGCAAAGAGGTTCAATTTAGGGGGACAACCTCCCGCGCCCTTACAGTGTCAGAAACACGCTTGGCACCATATAGTTCGGGCGCTGTAGAGAGGCCCTTGGCGGCCATTTAAAACAGGCATTAGGCCCCTTGAATATGCTAATAAGGGGCCTGATGCCTGTTTTAGGCCTCAAACCAGATGTTGGTTTCTTCTCATCTCGCCTCTGGTTCTTTCGCCAATTACCTTAAATCTGTGTCCTCTGGTTACCGACCCACCCACCAGTGGAAAGAGTTTCTCTTTACTTACTCTATCACAACCCTTCATTGTTTTGAACACCTCTATTAAATCTCCTCTTAACCTTTTCTGCTCTAAGGAGAACAATCCCAGCTTCTCCAGTCTCTCCACAGAAGTGTAGTTGCTCATCCTTTGTACCATTTCAGTAAATCTCCTCTGCACCCTCTCCAAGGCCTTGACATCCTTCCTAAAGGGCGGTTCCAGAATTGGGACACAATACTCCAGCTGGGGCCTAACCAGTGCTTTATTAAGTTTTGCTGGTACTATCCCAATGAGGCCAGCAGACCAATTTGCTGCAGTCCTGCCATCGTGTTCATTAGGCATAGGCGACGTGCGCTGCTCCGAGATCACGACCCGATTCGGGTGCAATCCAATTGCCAGGCCACTATGTCAATACCTACAAGACCTGACCTCCAGTAACCTAGTTCTCAGTGGCACACATGCTCAATGTGTGTTCGCGTGATAACCGTCCCTTAAGAGGGTTCTTTTAAGCCAACTCAAAATGTTTGCACGTTGGAGATTTTGTTTGATTTCATCCAACCTAACTTCTAGAATGCAGTTTGATCATAGCATTGTTCCCAAAGCAGATTTAGCGAACTTCATTCCAGCAAAGCTTTGAAATAAAATACTGCAGAATTTTCTAACTATGCACTCCATTTTATTTAAGTCTATACATAGTGTGGGATAAACTGTTTCCATCTCAAAACCAAGAGTGACACCCTGTACACAGCTACACCATTACATAGACAGACCGGTAAAATAGGCAGACACATGGCAGATTAAATTTAATGCAGAGAAGTGTGAAGTGATGCTTTATGGAAGGTAAAATGAAGAGAGGCAATATAAACTAAATTGCAGGAACAGCGAGTCCTGGGGTTCACATACACAAATCTTTGAAAGTGGCAGGACAAGTTGATAAAGCTGTAAAAAAAGGAGTCCTCGATTATAGTATTGTGTCCAATTCTGGGCACCACACTTTAGAAAAGATGTCAAAGCCTTGGAGAGGATACAGAGGAGATTTACTAGAATGGTACCAGGGATGAGGGAATTCAGTTATGTGGAGTGACTGAAGAAGCTGAGATTGTTCTCCTTAGAGCAAAAAAGGTTAAAGGGCGATTTATGTTCAAAGTGCTGAGGGGCTTTGATAGACTAAATGAGGAGAAACTGTTTCCACTAGCAGGACGGTTGGTAACCAAAGGACACAGATTTAATATAATTGGCAAAAAAGCTAGTGAGGGAGATGAGAATTTTTGCACAGCGAGTTGTTATGATCTGGAATGCACTGCCTGAAAGGGTGCTGAAATAGTATGATTTTATGATTAGCTTTGAACCAAATACAGTAACTGAAACCCAGCCTTTAAATCCTGTGCTGAGATAAAACGCTATTTATCAGCCTTAGAACGTTGCTGAGCTGGGCAACATGCCCAATCGGGTGGTAATGATAAGTGACCTTCTGATTCCCCCACAGGTATAATCTAGGTTTAGCTGCTCTTTAATGATCAATGAACCAAAGTCCTTTTAAGACAATCTTTGATAAGATGAATCTCTAGTGATATTTCTTGAAGCTAGCACAATTTATTTTGAGCTGGCTTCTTCTTCTTAACCTTGACCTTTCTCTAGTCTTATTCAGGTTCAATTGCAATATATCACAGAACGAGCATTGCTTTCAAGTCTGTAACTTTTAAGGTTTCTATTATAATCCCAAGGATACAGTTGCTGGGATTGTGGATAGGAAGCAGCAAATTGCAAGGCATTATTCCAAGCAAGAGTTCATAAGGCATGATAAACCATGACAGTACAATGGGTGTAATTTTGACTGGGCGATAGTGTGAAATGGGCTGCCCCTTATACATTGAAGTGAACGGAAATGAAAATGGGTAGAAATGTATAACGGGCAGCTGATCCGATATCAATCGTTTTACACTATCGCCCAAAGTCAAAATTACCCTCAGTGAGTGCAGTTTGCTCGCCATTTGAGTGCGGAGATAGAACAGTAATCCTGAATTCTATGTCCAGTATTTTCACTTTGTCTGGATTTCCTTATGTAGTTCTGGCACTGCCTCTGCTTCTTTGCCATTGTTGCATTGGGGGATGATGCAAAATGAAGCAGGATCTCTCAGACTATTGTTACGCAAGATGATATGGGCACTCAAGGAATATTGGGTCACAGCACAAAATGGCACAGTACCTCAAAGGGTATCAGAATCTTTCGAACATAGGAACTGGAATGGGCCATTCAGCCCCTTGAGCCTGTTCCGCCATTCAATGGCTGATCTGTAACACAACTCCATTTACCCGCCCTTGATACCCTGATCCAACAAAAATCAATCAATCTCAGCCGCGAAAATTTAAATTGACCCAGCATTCACAGTCTTTTGGGAGAGCGAGTTGTAGATTTGCACTACACTTTGTGTGAATAAATGCATTCTGATTTTGTTCTTGAATGACCAAGCTCTAATTTTAAGATTTTGCCCCATGTTCTGGATTCCCCCACCAGAGGAAATAGTTTCACTGCATCTACCCCATCAAATCCCTTAATCATTTTCAATACTTTGAGTCGATCACCCCTCAGCCTTCTAAAATCAAAGGAATACAAGCCAAGTTTATGTAACCTGTCCTCATAATTTAACCCTTTAAGCTCCGGTATCATTCTGGTGAATCTGAAAAGAAAGACTTGCATTAATGTAGCGCCTTTCACAACCACCGACGTCTCAAAGAGCTTTGCAGCCAATGAAGTACTTTTGGAGTGTAGTCACTGTTGTAATGTGGGAAACGCGACAGCCAATTTGTATACAGCAAGCTCCCACAAACAGCAATGGGATAATGACCAGATAATCTGTTTTTGTTATGTTGATTGAGGGATAAATATTGGCCAGGACACCAGGGATACCTCCCCTGCTCTTCTTCAAAATAGTGCCAGGGGATCTTTTACGTCCACCTGAGAGAGTGGATGGGGCCTTGGTTCAACATCTCATCCAAAAGACGACACCTCTGACAGTGCAACATTCCCTCAGTACTGCACTGGGAGTGTCAGCCTAGATTTTTGTACTCAAGTTTCTTCAGTGAGACTTGAACCCACAACCTTCTGACTCAAAGGCAAGGGTGCTACCCACTTTTTTTTATATATATTTATTGAACATTAAAAACTGTTACAACATTGTGATCATTCCATTGTATTATACAAATCCATTCCGCCGCTCTGCACAGCCATTCCTCCACCACATATTAACATCAGAACCTGAAGTTTAATTTGTCTTCCATAACAAATACTAATCTATTGTACTTTAAAAATTGATCAGTAATCATGGCTCCGAATAAGGGAAGTGTGCCTGATAATCCCCCCATCATTTAATCTCTGGCCCTTCCCTCCTCTCATGCTCCTTCCCAACTTTTTGGGCAGCTGTTGCTTTCTCCTGCCGCCTCTGGCTCTTTTTCACTTCCTGTTTGAACCTTCCCTGCAGTTTCAGCCTCTTCCTTATACCTGTATTAGGTTTGGGCTGAGGAGCTGCCCCTTCTCCTTCCTTCTGCCCCTCACTAACCTTTCCCTTTCCACACGATGCCACCCCACCCCCCCACTTCCATGTCTCTGTCCCCCTCTGAGTCCTCACTCTCGAGCTCTTCTGTAACCTCCCGTCCCTGCTCCCCGTCAGATACATAATCTCCCTTAGACAGTCTTCCAGCTATCGCGGTTTCTCCAATAGTGCCACTCCCTTCGGCCTCATCTCCACTGCTGACCCTTGCTCCCCGTTTCTTCTCTCTCTGGGACAATGGCTTATCTGCACCTATCTTGCTCCCTTCTGGCGTCTTTGTCTCCCCGCTCCCGTCCTGCTGCCCCTTTAAGGCTCCTGCCTCTTGCACCCTCTCCTTGTCTTGCCCCTCCTACTCCCCGAGATGTCCGACTCCCTGTCTTTCTTTGGAGTACTTACACTTACCCCGCTCCCGCCTCCTCTCCCCCCGCGGACACTAGATTCTTTAGGGAGAGCCGAGCCGTATTATGGCTCGACTCTGCCCTCGACCCATGCTGCTCGCTTTGTCCTTTTCCACCGTACTTGGTGTGTTTTCCACCATTTCCATCCTGTTCTCTGCTCCGCAATTTTCTGCCTCTTCCTGCGCTCTTTTCTCCTTTCATTCACCAGCTGTGTCCTCCACCTGCTCCACTCCTCCAGCCGCTCCACTCACACCTCCTGCTCCTTCTCCCATCTCCTCATCACTCAAGGGACTTCCTTCTGCCTCACACTCACAGCGGGTGGGGCCTTTGTGACACACCCCACAGCTCTCCGCCTTGCAGCTCCGAGCAATGTGTTCAGACTCACCGCAGTTATAACAGTACAAGTCTGGACAGCTTCTTACAAGATGGTTGTGTCCAAGACAATAATAACAAACCTTCACCTGGTTATCATGCAGTACCCGGAAGTACTGCACTCGTTCCATTGTCTCGAATTTCATGTTATACGGCAATGACTTCACCCCCTCTAGGAACCATACCTTTACGTAACAGGTTCCATCTGCTACCCCGTTCCTGGATAGTATCTAATCTTTATTGCCGAGCAAATTTTAATGTCCCATGACTCCAACATTTTTATTAGCACATTGTCTTCAATATAAACCGGCAGGTTTAAGAATGAGACCACCACCTCTCAGAATATAGCAGAGTTACCTCCAATAACTTATCTCCAACCTTCAAACTCAGTAAAAGTCTTTCCACCTCCTCTAAGCCACTGATCATCACCTCAAACCTAACATTCGGCTTTGGTCAGCAGGCAAAGCAGCTTCCCTCGTCACAGTCCTCATATACCGACTGGATAATATCCCAAGCTCGTATCTCCTTATCCTCACACTGAACTACCACCGTGTTTTCTTTTCCAAACCTCCTGGGGTCCCAGCCCAAATCTTGTTTTCTCCCTTCCCCAACATTTTCTCCCCTGATTAAATTTATCCTGGGAACATTGTCCTCTGAGGGGCCTGGCACGCCAAGCCCCTCAGTAGCCATCTGGCTGCTGTTTAAGGACCAGAAAGGCCCTAAAACCTGAAAAAGATCCCCACCAACCTTTCACAAACTCACTCCAACTCCCTGCAGTAATCAAGCACCCAGCAGCAGCTGCTCACTCCTAGCCCTGCCCACCTAGAGAGTGTAGGGGGTGGTGTGGTAGGGTCAGCCTCACCTCTGACTCAGTGAGCGGTTCGAATCGCTCCCACGCCCCTGGTTCTCGACCTTGGACTTATTTAGGGTTGTGAACAAAGATGCAGTAGACAACAGGTTTTGCTGAAAGAATTTTGACTTGTATTAAAAGAAAAAGGTAACAAACTTAAAACACACTTAACACTTAAACAGGTTGGGGAACACACGGTACAGGTGAGGGAGAAATGACAGTATACAAATAAAAAACCCTTATCCCTCCCAATCCCACTGTCTAGCTAAGTTTTGATTTCAGGAGATCAGGATAATGCTCACCAAACAGGGGTTTTGACAGTTTGAAATTCAGCCAGGTAAGTTGATTGTGTTTTTGGGGTACTCTCTTTGTGTCCTTTGGGGCCTGCCGTCCCCACGTGGTACCGGTCTGTGGAATCTGCGAAGGCTCCTCAGTCGGGCGGAGTCCGCAGATGCGGTAAGGCGCGGTTGTGGATTTATCAGGTAAGTACCCGATTTCTTTGCTTCTAGCTGTAGGTTTAGAGTCTTTGTATGCAAGTCTTAGCCAGGGGTAAGCCGGGAGTAGTTGTAGGGTTGGCGTTTCTTTGGGTTTCCCTTGGTTGGCTGGTTTAGGTCGTGGTTGCCTGGTGGTTGGTCGTTGCGTGGGGCCTTGGTCCCCACGGTACTTTTGATTGGCGGTCTACCTCGTGGTGCCCTTGGTGGCTCTGGTGGTCGATTTGTTGCATTGGAGGCCTGTCGGGGCGGTACCTCCTGGGGCTGGACCGTGGGTTGAGCGATGCCGACTCGCTCCCAGCCTCCAGTGACCTTGGCTAGTGGCTGTTAGTGCTGGACCGTGTACTGAGCGATGCCAACTCGCTCCCAATGGCCTCAGCTCTAGCCCTTGCCTGGCCTTATCTGTCCCTGCCTCCGATCTCGCCCCGGGTCTGCCTCGTGGCCTTGCTGCTTCTCTCCTCCTCCTGCTCGTGTCGTGTGGCTCCTGTAGCGGTGAATAACTTGCTGTGTTTGCTGGGGGAATAGGCCCTCAATTATACCGTTCAGGCCCATTGTATTTTTCGCGCCAAAACCGCTTTATTAAATCGGTTTCATGTTGAAGTGATTTAGGTTTCATTTGAGACCTGTTCATTTTTTTGTCTTAGGTTTTGGCGGGCTCGTTAAGTTTAATGGGTTTAAATTTATGTTTACTTGTCCTGATGGCTTCCGATGTCATCCATTTAGGCAGGGCCTTTATCTACGTGCCAAATCTCGCCCCATTTGTCTTAGGTTTTTGGCGGGCTTGTTAATCTGTCCCTGTAGATAATTGGCTAATTGGTTTTTGATGGGGTAATGGGTGTACTGGATGTTTTATTGTTTTCAGGCTTCTAGCATCCTGTTTGGGCCTGGGGATTTCAAAAGGGGTCTTGGATTATTCATTTTTGGATGTGTATGTGAGGTTTTGGGTGAGGCTCTTCCTCCCTGGTTGGATTGCAGTGCAAACATTTCCCAGACAGCTTGACTGGGCCCCAATACCCTAAAGCTGTCCACTGCCTCGCCACACCCCTCCGCAGCCTGTCTTGTCTCTGTGACTGTGAGGTTTTTCCCAGTAGTAACATCCAAAGTCATTTTCCTCAGGGTTTTTCTTCCCTGATCCTTAAAAATGTCCAAAACTGAGGTTTTTACCTCAAATCACTTCATTTAGGTCCCATCATCCCAAATTCGTATAAAAATCCAAAAATCACCCCTTTTAGGGTTCTATTCGAGTTTCTGGGGGATTTTGCGAAGCCTAGAAGAGTGCCACCCACTGAGCCACTGGTTGACCCTCTGGCTGTACCTCTTAGAATGGAGAGTTACAAAGGAATTCTCTATCCTCTATAGATGTATAGTATGTTATAATGTGACAGGACAAAAATAAATCAGTTTAAAATAATGTTGGGTTATATATACAATACGGTAATTGGTTAGTTCAGAATAGCTTCGAGACATTCGAAGTTAATTGTCTTCCAGAGGCTCTAAACTAACCTACATTGGTTAAACTCCAGTAATTAGTCAATGGTGACTAATAGGGTGAAAAGATAATTAATTCACATTTGTAAAGGTGACAATAGCCACTGTTACACTGCTGCTTAAATATACATTGTGTGCGTGGACTGTACAACTACAGTGGCACGAATTGTAGCCCATCACAATCTACCTTTGAATCTGGTTGACATTCTTTAATAACATTTGCAGTTCAATGAAATACATGGTTGGAAGATATTTACAAACTTATCTTATTTCATAATAATGAAGGATAATAGTACTAAATACACCGCATAGAGTCTCATGGCTTCGGGTGGGGTGGAGAGTGTATATTGTGCTACACAAGGTATCGCAATTGTGTGGGACAGGCTCAATGGACCAGAGGGTCTTTACTTGTCCGTCATTGTTCGTATGTTCATACTTTGCATAGGTCAAGGGTCACATCAACTATATCACAGGATAATTACAGATGAGGAAGGCCATGCAACTAGAAAGATCCTAACATCCCTAATTGGCCTGGGTTTTTATCTGGATTTCCAGGAGATTACATGGCTCTGGATGGGTGACGAGTGTTTGTATTGTGTAGCATAAAGCATCACAACTATATCGGACATGCTAGTTAGTCTTCTCCTGTCCGTGATTTTCATATGTTTGGCCGCCACCCCATTGTAGCATCCGATAGTTTCTCAGATGATTTGCCTCCACTACTCCATCTGGACATCTATAACACACCTTGCTCACTCTTTGGGGTCGATTTTAGCTTGCATCGCCTGGTGTTACTGGGGCGGGAGTGGCCTCAAAATGGAGTCAGTAATCATACGGCCCGTTAAACCCGACTACGCAGCCGGTTCATTTTGAAAGGGGCCTAGCGCTGTGCACCCAAAGTCTTACAGAATTTACTCGACAATATTTATACAACTTGGGGACCTGATGTCACAACACGTTTTATAGTGCACCTGTTATTCAGTTGGTTCCAATGATATGTTAAAGCAGAATCTGATTAATATATCATTCATATCTATTTAGCAGCAAAACTGATTTAATATTACACGGCAAAGTCAAACATCCAAGCATAGAATTTTACTGCACAGAAGGAGGCCATTCGGCCCATCATGCCTGTGCTGGCTCTTTGAAAGAGCTGTCGAATTAGTTCCACTCCCTTGCTCTTTCCCCATTGAAAGTTATGATTGAATCTGCTTCCACCGCCCTTTCAGGCAGTGCATTCCAGATCACAACAGCTCGCTGTGTAAGATCATTTCTCCTCATCTCCCCGCTGGTTCTTTTGCCAATTATCTTAAATCTGTGTCCTCTGGTTACCGACCCTCCTGCCAGTGGAAACAGCTTCTCTTTAATTAATTAGAATGACATAGAGATTACAGCACAAAAACAGGCCACTTGGCCCAACTGGTCTATATGTTCCACACGAGCCTCCTCCCTCCCTGCTTCATCTCACCCTATCAACATATCCTTCTATTCCTTTCTCCCTCACGTATTTCTCGAGCTTCCCCTTAAATGCCTCTATACTCTATCAAACCCCTCATAATTTGGAACACCTCTATTAAATCTCCCCTAAAACTTCTCTGCTGTAAGGAGTTCAATGAACTTTCTCACTTCTGCAATTAATAGCAGGTTCCACAATGCACCAATGTGGGTAATTTTCTAGTGGTTATGGATAAGTTGTCTGTTAGACAACCCTACCGATTTTGACTTCAATAGTTAGGAGAATCAGTTGGGGAGTATAGTGGGCGGTCAATTTGAAACTCAAGTTTAGCCCGTGTCAAAAGTGAAAATTAGCCTCATATTGTGTAACATTCTACGTTATTCTCATGTGGTAACAGCATTGGTGAGATCCAGTAATCATATCCCTGCTGTATAAACCTTGCTTTTTATTTTACCCTTAATTGGGATTCAATTGATCATGTGTACACGAGTGCCCCAGAGCATTACAGACAATTAATCAAATTGCTGTATAGCTAACTAGCTTCAATTATGTACTTTTCCTCTTTTATCCTATGATATAAAGCCATCATCCCATCATCATGGGTTCTCTCATACCCCGGACCAATTATCTCTGGCTATTTGACTCGTTAAGGACTGAATCCAATTTCGTTATGATTCAGTGCCACCTATTGCAATGATCCAAACTGGACAAAATCAAATATTTGAAAAGGTGCTACTGTAAGTTGATGACCCTCGTGAAGTAAGGTCACATTAGATCAGAATTCAAATGCAGCATTGAGGTAAGAAAAGTACCATAGTTTTATATAGAATCTACAGCACAGGCTATTTGGCCCAATTGGTCTATGCCAGTGATTACACTCCACAAGAGCCTCTTCCCACTCTAATTACCTCTTCCCACCCAGCTCTAGTATCCCTCTATTCCCTTCTCGCTCATGTATGCATCAAGCCTCCCTTTAAATGTATCAGTGCTATCAGCAGCACCCACTCCATATATCAGCGAGCTCCACATTCTCACTACTCTCGGAGTCAGGAAATTCCTCCGAAATTCTTTATTTGATCTGTATCATCCCTGTGCTCGCTGACCGACATTGGCTCCTGCTCCAGCAACGCCTCAAGTTTAAATTTCTCATCCTTGTGTTCAAATCCCTCCCTATCTCTGCAACCACCCCAGCCCAGCAACCCTCTGAGATTTCTGCGCTCCTCCAGTTTTGGCCTGTTGTTCAGCGCTCCACCATTGGCGGCCATGACTTCAGCTGCCTAGTCCTAAGCTTTGGAATTCCCTCCTTAAACCTCTCCACCTCTCTACCTGTCTCGCCTCCTTTAAGGTGCTCCTTAAAAACCACCACTTTGACCAAGCTATTGCTCATGTGTCCTAGTATTTTTTTATGTGGCTCGGTGTCAAATCTTGTCTGAAAACGCCTTGGGACATTTTTACTACATTAAAGGTGCTGTATAAATGCAAGTTGTTGTTGCTAGTGGATATCTTATATATACGCCTCTTGTTCTGGACTCAAGTGGAAACAGTTTCTCCACATCCACCCTATCGAATCCCTTCCTAATTTAAAAATCATATCTCCTATAAGAACATAAGAACATAAGAAATAGGAGCAGAAGTAGGCCGTGTGGCCTCGAGCCTGTTCCGCCATTCAATAAGATCATGGCTGATCATCGACCTCAACTCCACGTTCCCGCCCGATCTCCATATCCCTTGATTCCCTTCGAGTCCAAAAATCTATCTATCTCAGCCTTAAATATACTCAAAGACTCAGCATTCATAGCCCTCTGGGGCAGGGAATTCCAATGATTCACAACCCTCTGAGTGAAGAAATTCCTCCTCATCTTGGTCTTAAATGGCCCCCTTATCCTGAGACTATGCCCCCTAGATCTAGACACGTTAGCCAGGGGAAACAACCTCTCAGCATCTACCCTATCAATCCCCTTCAGAATCTTGTGTGTCTCAATGAGATCACCTCTCATTCTTCTAAACTCCAGAGAGTATAGGCCCAATCTACACAATCATAGGACAGCCCTCCAATCCCAGGAATCAATCTAGTGAACCTTCGTTGCACTGCCTCCAAGGCAAGTATACCCTTCCTTAGATAAGGAGACCAAAACTGTGCACAATACTCCAGGTGTGGTCTCACCAAGGCCCTGTACAATTGTAGCAAGGCTTCCTTACTCTGATACTCCAACTCCTCTTAGTCTTCTCACCAAGAAGCTCAGACGGGATTTTCAACATCGGGAGAGATGTACAACAAGCGACTGAATTGATATCGCCCATGTTATACTATTGCCCAATGTCAAAATTGCCCCCAGACAGTCTATTTAAGCTCACCAAGTCAACCACCTAAACGACTGGTCAAAAGAGGTCAACTCCGAGGGGGGAGGATGTCACGATAGCCAATTAGAGGGATTGCAGTTTAAATACGATTATTCTTGGTATATGTTTACATTTATTCTAACCATTACAGCTACAGCTACCGCTATTGCAGCTACATAATTAGTCAATTTGCAGCAAACAATTAGAGCGAGAATGAACACGCGGCACTTCACGTCATTAGATAAATCAAGAGCTGATTGCTGGCAGCTTTTGTAGTAAAGTGTCCTTCTGTTCACCATCCTCAAAATGAGCCACCTCCATCCACAAGTTATCACTGTGCTTTTGATAGCAGGTCTTTCTGTTGAGTAGGTCGTTAGCATAAGGCCTTGTCTTTGTGTTCAGAAGGAAATATATTGTCTCGAATTCCTAGAAGTGTGTATCGCCGAGGACACGAGTGCAGCGGTAGCTGAGCATTTCACTGATGCATCCTTTGAAGCAACCAGTGAGAGGCTGTGGATCAACGAAGTTTGAGACCGTGGACTTTCTAAGCAGAAAAACAAGGCTCCTGAATAGGAGGGTGCTTGAATTAACAGGACACAATTAATATCGATGAGATTACTTTCCGAACAAGACTCTTAAAACGTGGTCGATTTGGTACGTGGTTGAAATGAGAAGTTCTGCTGTATTTATAACGCGCTGCTCGTTTTATTATGAATACCCTACGGCCCCCAGATCAATGGTACTATGCTGTTGTTTTAGTGCCACTGGGTTAGATTTTAACGACCTCCACCCAGCGTAAATGAGGCGCCAGCTGAGTTAACATGGAGGTGGTCAACTTACCGCCCTGTTCCTGATCCGTCACCATTCGCCCCCACCCCCAACTGGGGTCCTTCCGCTGGTCAGCCCACTGAATCAGGCGGAAGCCTCAGTAATCTATGCAAATCACCATTCCTTTATTTAGAAGGATGGTGTTAGCCTCTTGAGGCATCAGAGTGATGAAACCCTGGCAGCAGAGGTCCTATCTGTTCGGTCTGGAACCTCTGCTCCTGGGTTACTTTACCTTTGCCGATGGTATAGCTGTATGATCTTAAATTCTGTATGATCTTAAATTCTGTATGATCTTAAATTCTGTAACCTTTCCCTCTGTTGGAGATGCAGTCACTGATCTTACAGACGTACACAGGACCCCAAGGCCTCTTTAACGGAATGTGTGTTGAGGCCGTTCTGCTCAGTTGTGCCCGGCGGTATAGCAGAAGAGGCGGGGAAAAATGGAGTCGCGCCCCCTTTGGGGCGCTAACTTCGCCGGGGCGCTACTTTTAAAAGTAGCGCCCCCACGGCCAAAATTCATTGGTAGCGCCCCAAGAGGGAAGCAGAGTGCTACTGGAAGCGCCCCGCCTCCCTCTTGGGGCGCTGCGAGGGAATATCACGGCACCACGTGCCACAGCCCCACGCTCTGCAGCACGTCACGCTGCGGTACTGCAGGCCTTCCTCCCCTTCTTAAAGGGGAGGGGCCTAGCGCAGTGCGACCCGGGGCCCAGCTTGGCCACCAGGGATCGGAGTGCCGGCAAAAGAGCCCAGCACTCAAAAGAAGTGCCGGGTTCATGGAGCGCAGCCGGCACTCTGCGGGGGGGCTGCAGAGGAGGCCGGGGATGGCAATGGGGGCAGGTGCTGGCAGGCGGCCAGCAACAAAAATGGCCACCCGGCACCTCTGCTTTAATTTGCGCCACCCCGGCCGCAGGTAGGCCCCCCTGACCCCGTCGGACATAGCATCCGGCGGTAAGTCAAGGGGCGCTATCGAAGATCGCGAGCGGGGCGCGAGCGGGGCGCTAACGGTTACCGCCGCTGCTAACCTCCCGCTGAATTTCGTGGGAGGCCTTGACGGCGCCATGCCCGGGCGCTAGTTGCTTTGCGCCCCGTTAGCGCCAAGCAACCGAATTTTTAGGCCACCTGAAGTGTTAAAATTAATTTTGTGAGGCCAATGCTCCTGCATCTGCCATAGTGGCTTCCACACTCAGGCCCCGGTTAAAACTACATCGGGTCCTATTGACGTAATAGAACCTTGATTCGCATAAATTTATGAGGCCCCACCCCCCCACCCCACCCCCTCCCACTGTCCCAGCCTGCTTTAGGCGGAGGTCTCATCTGCCTGAAAATCCCTGCAGCATAACATTGCAAACAGTTGGAGAAGGTCAAGGTCTGACCAATTAAGTAACCTGCTCGTTTTCAACTTCCCTCCCACCCGATTTCTGTCCAGCAGGTAGTCTTAAATCTCCTTCAAACTGAAACCTGTGACTTTATTCTTCGACTGGGTTACTGGTGCGTCACTGTAACAATTATCCTTGACTGCGATTAATTGCTTACTGCAGAAGAGAAGACGTTAAGGTGCTCACTGTGCCTCGTGTCACTTCAGTCAGTGGATGCTGGAGCACGTTATACAGACTACTCTCCAGATTTATTTACAGTGCAAAATAATAAGAGTTTATTCGAAGCAAAAAGACATGGGTCAAATGCTGGACAGCACAATAGTTATATTAGAAAACTGGGATCAGTCGACAATGGGTTGGAATGTTCTTTTTTACCGTTTCTTCGAATGCAGTAGTTTCTTTGGATGGATCAAGTGTGCCTACTTTTTGCTTGGTGCACAGTTCACAGCCATGAGAATATCAATGGCCAACACATATACATAGAATAAGTAAGAAAAAAAGAAAGACTTGCATTTATATAGCGCCTTTGATGCCCTCTGGACAGTCCAAAGCGCTTTACAGCCAATTAAGTACTTTTGAAGTGTAGTCACTGTCGTAATGTAGGAAACGCAACAACCAATTTGTGCAAAGCAAGATCCCACAAACAGCAATGTGATAATAACCAGATAATGGGCTGGATTTTGTCTTGGGGTCGTGTTACCCGCATTTCGTGTTGTCCCCCCGACTCCAGATTAATGTGGATGAAAGATGCAATTTTCACTTAATTGGGCAATTGAGTTCCAGCATGTGGGAACCCATGAACCAATTAGTGGTTTCAGTGGGAAAGTCGCCTCTGATGATGTCATTATTGCAGGCTGCCTGGTCTCAGAGATTGCCTGGCCTTTGCTGTGAGTGGACCTGCCTGGCTTTTGATGTGAGTGGAGAGAGAGAGAGAGAGAGAGAGAGAGAGAGAGACCGACACTGACACTCCACAGGGCATTCAAAATCCAGCCCAATGTGTTTTTAGTGATGTTGATTGAGGGATGAATATTGGCCAGGACACTGGGGAGAACTCCCCTGCTCTTCTTCAAAATAGTGCCATGGGATCTTTTACGTCCACCTGAGAGGGGCAGACAGTGGCCTCGGTTTAATGTCTCATCTGAAAGATGGCACCTCCGACAGTGCAGCGTTCCCTCAGCACTGCACTGAAGTGTCAGTTTAGCTTTTTGTACACAGGTCACTGGAGTGGGATTTGAACCTATGCCCTTATGTGTTAGAAGGTGAGAGTGTTACCCACTGAGCCACAGCTGAACCTAAGTGAGCCATACAGTCTGGAGCTTCTCCTTAAAGCTAGTGTAAAGAACTGGAATACTTATGTGGAAGGCCTTTGAGGTGATGCCATTTCTTTTGTAGCTGTCCAGCAAACAAAATGTCAACAGTCTTCACACCCTGATAAGCAATGGGTCAATAACCTAGAACAGATGGATTTACTTATTGACATCTTCAAGTATATCTCTGTCTGGCAAATTCTGTATTCATTAATATTTTAATCAAGTTGCACCTCTCTTTCCTCCACCACCCCATCAAAGGGAATCCTTTACCATCTCATTCCTATACAGCAAACCTCCTTGGTCCACACAACTGGATCCACAATGTCACATTCACATCCAGGTGGCAAGTTGAAAATCTACCCCACAGTTCTTAACTTAGTTTTCGTTCTTTTAGCAGCACTTTATCCAGCATGTACAGAAGGGTGTCTCTGTAAGCTCAGTGAATGCATCTCCAACAGAGAGACAGATTACAGAAGTTAAGATCATACACCTACACCAGACACATGTAGAAGTTTTCTTGAGATCAAGGGAGCGAGATTTAAGCCAGCTAGTCCAGATGCAGCTATACCAATGGGAAAAGGTGAATTAACCTCGGATCAGAAGATCCAGAAGTGTAAGATTCTCAAAATTCACAGATCCCCCAAAACTCGAAGACAAACCCTAAGGAAAAAGACTTTGGACTCTTTTTGTAACTATTACAGGTGGTGAAATGCGAAAGGCTTAACCGAAGGACTTTTTGAGCAAAAACCAAGATTTTGGTACTTTTAAAACATGTCTGGGCTTGTAAGGGAGAAAAAGGCTGTGAAGGAAGGTGGGCTCAACCTCTGTAAAAACAGTTTGGGTATTGGAGCTAATGGGAACTGTCTGGGGAACCGCATGATCTCGCTGGAAGTTTAAATCGGCCCCTATCAGACATTAGCATCCTAACAATAAACCCGAGGAGAACAGTCTCCCCCCCCAAGCTACAGAGCCCATTAAGACATGCATAAAACAAATTACTTCGGCTTACCCTATAGAAATTACAGGCCCAACCAAGAAACCCAAAACATAAGAACAATCAAACTCCGATTAAACAACAGATCGACAGGATGGAGCTATCCCGAAACCACTTCACACATTAACAAATCAGTTACTGTTGACGAGCCCTCCAAAATCTTACAATGACCGGGATTTGATTTGGCATGCAGATAAGGAAGTTTCAATGGGTATAATTAAAGGCCCGTTCTCAACAGTTCAAGTTCGAGTTCTCCAGTACAACCGTACACAGTTCAACACAAACAAGTTCAGCAAGCAGTCCGGCAGAAGGCAGTTCCACAGCTCTGAAGAAGACAGTTCAACAAGGCGAGGGGGGCAACAGAAAGAAGTTCAACAAAGAAGGCCAGCAGCTCCAGAAGCAGGCCGACACGCAAGAAGAGACCAGAGCGACCGCCTCAGTGACCATCGGACACCTCGCAGCAACAAGGGCCTTACGAAACTTTTTACTCAAAAGACTCTAAACCCTAACTCTTAACTGTCAAGGATTCGTTTGGTGAGCATTATCCCTGGTTCTCCAGAGTCCAACCTAGCTAGAGAAGTGGGATTGGGAGGGGTGAAGTATTCTTCTAATGTTATTTCCCTCGCTTGTACCGAAGTGTTCCCCACTTTTAGAGTGTTAAGAGTGTGTTGTGTTTTACTTTCTTGAATAAAGATCAAAGTTCTTGCATCAAAACCAGTTGTCTGCTGCACTTTTTTGTCACAACCCCCAAATAAGTCCAAGGTCTAGAACCAAGGGAGTGGGAGCGATTCGAACTGCTCAGAAGTCAGAGGTGAAGCTGACACAAACCACCACCCCCCTACAGAAGGAACAGATAGGACCTCTGCTGTCAGGGTTTTAGCACTCAGATGCTCAGAAGGCTATCCTCCATCCTTCTAAAGAAAAGGCGAGGCCACCCCAGCTCGTAAGGACGAGATCTCATAAATCGTGGAAATATTGCTTACTACAAGCAGATTCACTGGCTATTTAATGTCGTTAAATTGTCAACTACCCAAAGAGTCTAATTATAAATTAATCTCACCAAATTATATCAATCTCAGACACCAATCTCTATTGTAAATTTATGATCAGCAAGCAGTACACACTGAATTACTGTGACATAAGTGAACAGCCTTTGTAACCTCTTAATTATTTCATCAATGAAGTCTAATTCATTTGCATACTCCACATTTAAACTCAAGTGTTGATAACTATGATTCCAGGGTTAATAATCAATTGTTAGTTCATGACTTTACTGCTCGCCTTTGTTGATAATTGGCAAGGGCTAATTCATTCACGCAGTGGTTTGTGCGGATCCTGATGGAAGGTTGGCAGTGTAAATGCGAACATAATCTGGAACTGGTTATGTAATTCAGTTTGGCGAGCCAGATTTTGGCATCATTCACTCCAGGGCATAAACTGGCTACTAAGGCCAAATGGTTCATTGATGTGGAGTTAAGGTGAAGGGGTTATGATTCAATTGGTGTCCTTGATGAATATCCTTGTCAGGGTATCGATCCTAGTGTTCGTAAAACACTAAATACTGAGGTACAACCTATGAATGAGATATCCAAGAAAAAGAAGATAGCTCTGAATCATAATGGAAATGTTCAAAAACGTGGTCAACTCCTGGAAGACATGCCAGGAATACTGGTCCTAAGATATTCTTCAAAAACAAAGGAGAGCTCTTTATGGGGGAAATAATGACACAAAACAAAGGCTGATGAATGCAACTCAGTATACGCAGGGCAGGTCCATTTTAGACCCACAAAGAATTCTGATGCACTCGGGATGTATACCACCTGAACAGCAAGAGGGTCATTTTGACTTTGCGTGATAATGCAAAATGGGTGATAGCGAATCGGCAGACCTTCTTACATCTCTCCTGATTTTTATTTTTATTTGACTTCAATGAGTGTGACTTGGAGGGGAACTTGGAGGTGGTGGTGTTCCCATGCATCTGCTGCCCTTGTCCTTCTAGGTGGTAGAGGTCGCGGGTTTGGGAGGTGCTATCGAAAGATAACATTGTAGAAAAAGGAAATCAGTTTTAACTTTCAAAATATATAAGTGATGGAGAGTGGATCCGAAGAATACTCCAAAATAACAGGACTATTTTATTAACAAATCCCAGGAGGTAGCTTACAATAGTGGAAAAGTATTACATACCACTTCTTCCCTCCACCAATATACTCATGTCAGAAGATTCAATTCGGATCTACTGTTTTATGTCCAGGGTTTCATATATATATATATATAATGCCTAAATTGCCAGCTCTACATTGTTACATAGTCCAGCCCAGAGATATTGATTATTGACCAAACTAAATCAGTCAACTGCAGGTACAACTAAATGTTAATATCGTCCGACACACCAAAGAGCAAGGTAGACATAGTGATGTAGATAGAATGATGTATTATAATGGTGTATTATAATGGTGTATTACTACCACTACTTCAATGAAAATTGCTTAAATAGGCTGAAGTGCCATGATAAGGTAATTACATTAAAAGAAAGTTGATTCTTAACAACCACTATCTGACTCTAAGGCCGGAATTTTACGGGATGGTTGCGGACGCGATCGGAGGCAGGTCGGGTGGGAAAGTTGATATTTTTGGGAGCGGGTCGGGAACCCGCCGTCATCCCACCCCCCACTCGCCTTTCCTTCGGGCACGTCTGTCAGTGCGGCAGCAACCTGACCGGCAGAGGCGAGCGACTCAATTAAAAAAAAATCTGCTTGTTCTCAGACCCTTAAGAGTCTTTTTAACCTTAACATTTAAATTTACCTGGATGGCCACGGGAACCACGCTGCTCGGGAACCATGCCTGTCAACCTGAGGCGGGATTTGAGTGGCCATTACTCCAGCTGATTAGTTGAGAGCATGAAATGTACTATAAAAGCTCCCACCTGACAGCTGATCACTTTCCTCAGGCAGAAGCTGTTGCTTACTGCATTCCCAGCACAGATTCTGCAGGTTGCAAGTCTTTCCAGCAAAGTCTCCATCCAGTGTCACCTCATTGGAAGAACCTCTCTCACCATTGAAAGATTGCTTCTGTCATCTCTACTTCACCTGCCATCTATTCCATCAACATGGATGCCGTTTATACTGTCTCACATTGGTCCTCAGAATCGGACCACGATCAGCCCCAACACCAGCAGCACCAACAACACCACCACCAACTTTCTCCACAATCACCTGATGCTACACAGGACACAGGGCATCAGCACCCAAGCACATTACTGCCTGTGAGGCCAGGGATGGCCTCATCATGGCCAGATTTACTTCACTTGACTATGTACACCCATATGGCTGCCACATGATGCGCCAGGTTAGCACCACCTCACATCAACACCATAAAGCATCCCTACAATGACCAAGCCATTCCTTTCACACTCACCACCATTGCTGGAGGGTACTATTGTGTCTCACCATTCACTGCAACTCACTAAACCACTTCCAAAGGTGCAACAAATCTGTCGAAGATCGGAAAGTGTTGAAAATAAAGATTTTTATGTTTGACAGCACATTAACAGAAACTTCACATAAACATTGGATAAAACACCCAAGTGGCTACCCTTGTAAATCTACTTGTGTGTCATCTTTCTCTTCCGTGTGCTTCTATGAGGTGCTAGCCCTGTGGCTTCAGCAGAGGTAGAGGCAACCTGCTCACTTCCCTGCTGCCAAGGAGCTGGAGAGCACCTTACTGCACATCAGTGGGGCCATGAGGACCCACATCTACGCTGACTTCTCTTCTAGAGAGGAGGTCTTTCAGCCTCTGCCATCTATTCTCCATAGACAGCCATCTATTCTCCATAGAGACCATGTGCTCCTGTGATTGGCGCGTTAGCTGCTTCACGTAGGTGGCCATCCTATCCATGGAAGAGCCTACAGTCGCCATCACCTGCAACATGGTGGTGCTCATGTTGGAGATGAACTCCTCCATTCTCTGAACATTTGCAGACATCGCGCTCGCAAAACCTGTCAGAGGTCCCTACACTTCTTCCCGCACCTCCAGGATCACCCTCTTTCTGGATGGTCCCCGAGGTTCAGCGTCTACATGCAAGGACTCTCCACTGCTGTTCCTGTCTCCACCATCTGCTCTTGCTCACTTGTAAGTTGTGAGGCACCAGGTGACAACACTACTCTATCTTGGGTGGGACCTACCGAGGTGTGCATATCTGCGCTGGTGCTGGGTGCGAGGTCTGGTGATGGTGCGCCCTCAGAGGCTGGAGGCTCCTCTGAGGAATCATCTTCCTCTTCCTCCTAGACAGTCAGGGGGGTGGGGGACTCTTGATGGACCTGTGGGAGAATAAAGAGATGAGTTAAATATGTCATATCAAGAAGGGTACAGATACCATTATGTACATGATGACCATTCAATGGCTGCTGACATCAGTCCCCATATGAGTGACTGATGTATGCCACGTGGCTGTATGAGATGTAATTTTGTCACCAGGTTGCTGAGATGTCCCCCTCTCTCCGTCTCCCACCTCCAGCTGCTCTGTGACTTCAGATATTTCTAAAGCAGCCTCCTCTGCTGTTGTAAGCTTTGCAAATATTGGAGGCCTACCTCCAGTTCTCTCCCTCTCCCTCTTATTTTGGGCTCTCTTTTCCTGCAAGGAGGGAAAGAAGAGAAGTTTGAGCGAAAGTGATGGAATGAGTGTAAGGAATGGATGGGTTAGATCTTTAGAGGGAGACTATGATGGAGTGGGGTGCCAAAGCCAAGTGGCCTCCTTGTGTGTTGTTAGTTGGTATGATTGCATTAGGATGAGGGTGAGTGCGAGGGGTGGTTAGTCAGATGGAGATGTGATAATGTGGATAGAGAGAGAGAGAGGGATGGGTGTGCAAGGTATGTTGGTATGTAATGATGTGCAGGAGTTGGGTAGGGAAGGCAGAGTGATGGGGATGTGATGAGAGGCACAGCAGGATGAAGGTGAGTGTGACTTTGTACTCACCTTTCCTGATCTAATGAAATCATTGAAACGTTTCCGGCACTTCACCCAGGTCCTCCTGACCACATCCCTGCTGGTGACCTCCTCTGCAATCTCCAACCAGGCTGTTTTGGTCTCCTGGGGAGGTCACTTCGACCCATTGGAAGGGAAGAGGACCTTCGTGCATGTTGTGACTCCCTCCATAACCATCAGCGACCTGGGTGCAGCCCTCTGCCTCTGTGTAGTCATTGTCAGTGTTTGCAGCTCTCCAATGCTGTAGCGCACTGACAGCACTATGTTACATTAACCTTCAAATGCAATGTGGCCATGGCCCCTTTAAAGATCCCGGATGAAAACGCGTCATGAATGATGTCACCAGACCCGGACCATTTAACTGGGCCTGCTAATGCGCTGGGCCTATTAACGTAAAGTTGTTCAGTGGAGCGGGATGGAGGCAGCAACGGGGTCATGACCCACCATGGCCACCGCTGGCACCGGACCCGCTCAGGTAGGGAAAATTCCAGCCTAAATCATCATAATATACAGTACCTTAATTACGAGCTTCACAACATCTCAGCATTAGCTGGGCTTCGCTGAACAATATAACAGAGTTACATTCAACATCCAGTTTTTAGTGATCTCAGATTTCATGTCTATATTCAGTCTACCACTGGCAGTATCCAAGCAGTCTTTAGGTGGCATGTGAAATTTGACATGACTGACCAATAGTGGCAACAGACTCTGCTGTTCTTGTCTTGTCCCACTCCAGAGACTTGAGCACAAAATCTAGGCTGACACTCCAGTGCAGTTCTGAGGGAGCGCTGCACTGTCGGATGTGCCGTCTTTCGGATGAGACGTTAAACCGAGGCCCCGTCTGCTCTCTCAGGTGGAGGTAAAAGATGCCATGGCACGATTTTGGACAAGATCAAGGGAGTTCTTCCCAGAGTCCTGGCCAATATTTATCCCTCAACCAACATCACTAAAACAGATTATCTGGGTATTATCACATTGCTGTTTGTGGGAGCTTGCTGTGCGCAAATTGGCTGCTGTGTTTCCTACATTACAACAGTGACCACACTTCAAAAAGTACTGTAAAGCACTTTGGGACATCCTGAGGTTGTGGAAGATGCTATATAAATGCAAGTCTTTCTTTCTTTGGTGCTCTGGCTTTGGGTTTGAGATTTTTTACATTTTAACATTCCACCCGAACCAACTCCACCCATTTTTGGGGGTTAAAATTACCCCGAATGCCTTAAGATAACAAATTCTTGGATGACTAGCACCCCTTATGCAGCTAGGTATAATGCGTCTTTGCTGGTGCTTCCAGTCTCAGTCCCAATGCTCAAATGCGCTGTTCCTTATTGCGTATATCTACAAATGGTTTTTTTTCTGTGGTTTACAGGTGTGACCATTCTTGTTTGCCAATTCAACAAGGCACAAAGCAATAAGAGAAATATTAATTCTGCTGGCTTTTTTTCTTCTCCAGAAATCACAGGCACAAGCATGCAGACAGGAGCGGGTTACGTGGATGTCACTCAAGGGATTAAGATGATATTAAAAAAGCCCAGGATTGAAGCTCAAGTGGATTATCAGCCTCTGCTCAATTCTAACACAAATGACTGTCTTGGAGCAGGCACCAGAGTGTGTTATTCTGGATGCTATCTTAGAAATATTAGTCTGTACATTCCTGCTTACGATATTAGCATATAAACACATTCTGCATGGCACTCTGCCTGCTCTTTCAACAGAAATGTAAAATGAATAGGTTAATGCCTCTATTAAATATCTTACAAATGCACTCAGGGTTCGAATTCTAAAAGCACAATGTAGTCATTTTTGTTTAGCTACAATAATCTCGGCCTAGAAAATTGGCAGGAGTGCCGGTGAATGCTTAACAGATTAACAGATTGGGGTGGTCCAGGGGACATGAGTTGAAACTATGTAAGAGTAGGAATAGACTGGATGTAGGGCAGTTTTTTTTCCCTCAAAGAGTCGCGAGGCTCTGGAATGCGTTGCCATCTGGTGTGGTGGGTGCTGACTCTCTTCAGAAGGGAGCTGGACCGGTTCCTGACTGGGGCAGAGATCGCATCATAAGTGCCTTTATTGATCACACTTGATCCGTGTGAGCTCCTGGACTGGTTTCAGCCGCCTGAGGGGGTCGGAGAGGAATTTTCCTATAGAGTATTTTTTTACCCTTATTGGCCCTGGGATTTTTTTCTCTGCTTTTTTGCCTCTCCCAGGAGATTACATGGCTGCGGGGGGTGGTGGTGGGGGGTGGGTGATGGAGGAAGTGCTTAGCTATGATGCTCCGGCCATCATGAGTGTGGAGCAGGCTTAATGGAGCAGCTTGTCTTTTCCTGCTCGTCAACTTTGCATGTTCATATGCTGGGATGTGCCCACGGCCTCAGCTGCTGACCATGTCAAAGGTCACAAAGTGAAGGGGATGGGTCATGAGTAGGGGGTTTTAGGCTACGTGTGGGCCGCCCTTCCTGCTGAACAGGCTGGAAACGGTGGCTGAAAGTTGCTGGGCCAGGGAGCTCCTGGTTCCCCTCCACATAAAAGGGCACAGGCTGCCCCACCGGGCCCCTTTGTAATATTTCAAAAATAGTTCCATCCCTCAGCTTAGGGGAATCAAGCCCCAGTCCAGAACTGGAGCCCCAGCTACACTCCACATCTGCCCCTATGGACGAGTTATACCTGGTGAGACTGGATGTATCTGGGCAAACCCTACATCGAGTTCCTGACTATACGCTTCGCGCAGGTACTCCCAACTTGGGGAGCCCCCATCCTTACATCTGTGATCTTGTGGCCTCCCCTCTCCTTATCTCTGTAACCTCCTCCAACCGTCCAAACCTCCGCGACCTCTGCGCTCCTCCAATTCTGGCCTCTTGTGCATCCCCGATTTTAATTGCTCCACCATTGGCAGCCGTGCCTTCAGCTGCCTCGGCCCTGTGCTCAGGAATTCCCTCCTTAAGCCTTTCTGCCTCTCTAACTCTCTCTCCTCCTTTAAGACACTCTTTAAAATCTAGCTCTTTGAACAAGCTTTTGGTCACCTGTCCTGGTATCTCCTTATGTGGCTCGGTGTCAAATTTTGTTTGATAATCGCTCCTGTGAAGAGCCTTGGGACGTTCTACTACGATAAAGGTGATATATAAATGCAAGTTGTTGTTGTTGTTGTAGGTGCTTCACAAGGTCAAACAGGCAACTTCACCCGGCCTCCAGGGTCCAGCGTTTTTGCATCCCTGCAGAGTTTGCTGCAGTTCAGGCAAACTCCAGCTGATGTGATGGTGGGAATACACCAGAATGGCTGTGCATTTTTGGCCCTATCAATCTCTTTTCCTTCCATGCTCAATTTAGTTTTCTGTTTTCTGTTACTGCGAGCATATAATGGCCGGATAATGGCTGTCTCCCGTTTGTATGCTGCATGATTAGGATATTGGGATTGGGTCTTTCGGTTGATGCAAAGATGTCAGTGGGTAGCACTCTCGCGTCTGAGTCAGAAGGGATATGGGAGGAAAAAAGTCTGAGATAAAATAAAATTAGAATATAGCCTACATTGCTTGGGTTGATGTATAAGGAGGACCGTTATAAATCATATTAAGTCAGCTGACTTGACAGTGGCCTCTTCTGGATGGATGCAGTCAACAGATTTTTCAAATTATATCTATGATGACTGCAGATGAAGTTAGAAAGAAAGAAAGACTTGCATTTCTAAAGCACCTTTCATGACCCCTGGATGTCCCAAAGCATTTTACAGCCAATGAAGTACTTTTGAAGTGTAGTCACTGTTGTAATGTAGGAAACACAGCAGCCAATTTGCACACAGCAAGCTCCCACAAACAGCAATGTGATAGTGACCAGATAATATATGCCAGGACACCGAGGATAACTCCCCTGCTCATCTTCAAAGTAGTGCCATGGAATCTTTTATGTCCACCTGAGAGGGCAGATGGGGCCTCGGTTTAAAGTCTCATCCGAAAGACGGCACCTCCGACAGTGCAGCACTCCCTCAGTACTGCACTGGAGTGTCAGCCTAGATTTTTATGCTCAAGTCTCTGGAGTGGGACTTGAACCAAGAACTAGTCTGACTCAGAGGCAAGAGTGCTACCCACTGAGCCACGGCTGACATGATTAAAACAATCTAATGCTGCAAATGCAATTGAAATTATATTATTGAGCTCATATTCGATCAAACCTCTGCCTCACCTCTGCTACTGTCTGAAAAGCTTTAAATTTGGAAGTCACAACATTGGTTCAGAACAAAACACGACAAAGCATCAAACTATTCTTCCAAACATATCCATCTTCAGTCTCTTTCTTTGGTTTCTTCTGCAGAATTTTCAAACCCAAGTCCCACACTTCACCTACACCAGCCATCAAGTTCTGTCCATCTTCTCAATGCCTGAATTCAACGGATGCAAATCCCTTTTGCAAACCCTTAGTTGTATTCTCTGTATCTACTCATTCCCTGTTTTAGATTCACCAGGAAGGTCAACAAGCTTACCATTAGTTTCAGTATCCAGGCAACATATAGATTGTGATCTGTTAGATGAAACAGTCCTACCTACAATGAGTTTGGGCAGGTCTCATTATTATTCCTAAAATGGGTAGCCCACAGCCCAAGCTCTTCCTGATTTTGTACTGTGTTACCAGTCTCACTCCTCAGCACTACAATTGTATCTGGATCTGTCATTTTGTGCCACGTTTTAAATATAGAAAGTGATTTAACATATGGACTAGCCCTATGTAACACCCATTTGCTGACAAATATCAAACAAGAGGTATCTACATGTATTCAGCCTTGAGGTTATCGCTCTGTAAACCACACGGAGAGTTGCATTCAAGTTTGAGGTGGTACTATGTTACTTCTGGCAGTTTGCTGAATACAGCAGGCCATTCAGCCCTAGCCAGTCCATGCCGGTCTTTACGCTCCACACGAGCTTCCTCCCATCCTACCAGTATATTCTTCTATTCCTTTCTCCCTCATGTACTTATCTAGCTTCTCCTTAAATGCAAGTATGCTGTTCGCCTCAACTACTTCCTGTGGTAGCGACTATTACACAACTCAACAGAAACAAACGTTGCCTAACAAGGATCACATTCATTGTTTTGTTATCTTTTTAATTCTTGGCGGACTTCACCTGACTTCAAATCTCTTTCATTTCCAGCTCAAACACATTTCTTGATTTTCTGACAGAAATACTATTGCAGTGGTTGAACTCTGCATTCCAGGTCAACATTCGAGCCTACACCAGGAGCAACTTAAAACAACAGCAACATATTCAATGACAGCAATCGATTGATGTGATTTCCCCTGTGTTTCTAATTACAACCATAGTCAATCTAGCTGTAGTTGAAATAGAAACTAAAAAAAATCAAATTAATTTGTACCTACACCCATTGGATTCATCCTGATTAATGATATAGTTGTTGCTATATTGCACCGTCAATATCATTCTCGCTTTTCTAACCTGATTAAGAACTCTCCTTTGTTTTAGTGATCGATATCATAAATTTTCACCGGCTCTACATAAACACTTATACATCAATTGAGTAGGAGCCTATTGTATTTGAACCTTGGTTAGACCACACTTCAGCACTGTGCACAGTTCTGGTCGCCATATTATAAAAAGGATATAGAGGCACTGGAGAGGGTACAGAGAAGATATACATATCAGGAAAGGATGAACAGGCTGGGTCTCTTTTCTCCTGAAAAAAGAAGGCTGAGGGGTGACTTAATAGAGGCCTTTAAAATTATGAAACATTTTGATAGAGTGGATACAGAGAGAATGTTTCCACTTGTGGGGAAGAGCATAACTAGAGGCCATTAATATAAGATAGTCACCAAGAAATCAAATAGGGAATTCAGAAGAAACTTCTTTACCCAAAGAGTGGTGAAAATATGGAACTCGCTAACACAGGGAGAGGTTGAAGCGAATAGTGTAGATGCATTTAAGGGGAGGCTAGACAAGCATATGAGGGAGAAGGGAATAGAGGGGAATGCTGATAGATTTAGATGAGGAAAGACGGGAGGAGGCTCGAGTGGAGCATAAATGCCGGCATGGATTGGTTGGGCCGAATGGCCTGTTTCTGTGCCGTATATTCTATGTAATCCGATGTATTCAGCAAACTGCCAGAAGTAACATAGTACCAATCCTTTAACTGTGTGATCATTCTTACTGTGATTGAAGGTATAAAAATGGCACAATAGAGAACATCCACAGTAGCATAAAATGAAACATTATCTTTTTTTAGAAAGAAACAAAGCAATTGTAATTCTACGTTAACATTTATCTCTGAAGATTTGAGCAAGAGCCCATGAAGTTATGGTCTACATATAACTTTAATTATACTGCCTGGCAATTAAATAGTTAAAACTAAAATGCTGTTGTTTTAGGTAATTTAGTAAGATAATTTGGTAAGATAATTTAGTAAGCATGCTTTGTTGAGATAAGTGCTCATGGTCGGCCAGCCTTATTGTAGTCACTGTAGCTCTGGACAATCTTCTGTCTCTTAAAGGAATTAGTCTGTTGCGATAAGCTGCTCTTGGCTGATTGGCCTCACCCCGCTCCAGTCTAAACTCATCAAGCTGACAGTAACCAATCAACCCTATCATACCTGACCATGTTATGTTGGAAAAACAAGGTCACATTTCGAGGCTCCAGGTGCAATAGTCGGGCTTGTACTGATTACAAGACCAGTATAAGTGCAGGTGATTGTACGAGGTCAGTAGTAGAGGTAAAGCTACAGAGGAGAAGAGAATACCGGTCGGGTTCGGACTCTACTCAAGAAGGGAACGGGCTAATATAGTTCTGTTCTTATAACTATCACCCGAGCATTGTAATTGTCTTAGTTTGTGTTTGGTTTGATCGCCTCAATAAAGAATCTCATCACCGTGCAAAAGGTGCCAGGGTCAGATTCATTACAACAAAATGCCAGAATTCCTCTGCAAAGTCATTAAGATTACATTGACACTGCTACTAGCAGTACTCCCCGTCAAGTGAAAGACACAGACATCAAACAGAGCATACCCTTCTCCTCCCAGCACTCACCATTATTTTTAGTTGATTCAATTTAGATGTAGATGCAGAGCCTTTGCCCAAACCCAACAGCCAGGTTGACATTCAGTACCAGACGAGAGTTGTGTCTCAAACCCAGAAAAGTAGGTTACTGCTTGTACATTCATAGTGGTTGTGCATCTTAATATAAATACAACTTTCAGGAAAGACTAAACAGGCTGGGGCTCTTTTCTCCAGAAAATAGAAGACTGAAGGGTGACCTGAAAGAGGTCTTTAAAATTATGAAGGGGTTCGATAGGGTAGACGTAGAAAAGATGTTTCCACTTGTGGGGGAGTCCAAAGCTAGGGGCCATTAAAAATAAGATATCTACGAATAAATTCAATAAGGAATTGAGTAGAAACTTAATTAAACAGAGAATGGTTAGAATGTGGAACTCGCTACCACAGGGAGTGGTTGAGACGAATTGCATAGATACATTTAAGGGGAGGCTAGATAAACACACGAGGGAGAAAGGAATACTGTAGAAGGATATGTTGATAGGGTGAGATGAAGTAAATAGAGTGGGAGGAGGCTCGTGTGGAGCATAAACACTGACATGGACCAGTTGGGCGAATGACCTGTTTCTGTGCTGTAAACTCTATGTAACAATTCTATGTAATTTAGTACACAAGATTTTATTTTTAACAATAGCTTATGGCAGCATTTTACAAAATATAAAAAGGATAATATGAGAAATTACAAACAAAATAAACTGTACAAAAAACAAGGAAAAGGGGGAAACCCACAGCAAGAAGCTAAATATGCAAAACTGCATTTAACACAAAGCCAATGAAATCATATATTGCAAGACTTATCTCCTTGAGAAAACCAGATAATAATACAGAATAAGTGCAGTGTTAAAATGACATTAGGAAAATACACCTTGGAAATTCTTTATTCCACATAGTAGGAATATTAAATTTCAATTGGGGAATTTATTTTATACAAGCAGACCAGATAATCTAATAATCTGTCGAACATTAAAACAGAAAATGCTGGAAATACTCAGCAGGTCAGGCGGCATCTGTGGAGAGAGAAGCAGAGTTAACGTTTCAGGTCGATGATGGGAGGTTATGATGGAGCTGTACAAAACGCTAGTTAGGCCACAGCTGGAATACTGTGTGCAGTTCTGGTCGCCACACAATGGGAAGGATGTGATTGCATTGGAGAGGGTGCAGAGGAGATTCACCAGGATGTTACCTGGGCTGGAGCATTTCAGCTATGAAGAGAGACTGGACAGGCTGGGGTTGTTTTCCTTAGAGCAGAGAAGGCTGAGGGGGGACCTGATTGAGGTGTACAAAATTATGAGGGGCATAGATAGGGTAGATAGAAAGGAACTTTTCCCCTTAGTAGAGGGGTCAATAACCAGGGGGCATAGTTTCAAGGTAAGGGGCAGGAGGTTTAGAGGGGATTTGAGGAAAGACTTTTTCACCCAGAGGGTGGTTGGAATCTGGAACTCACTGCCTGAAAGGGTGGTAGAGGCAGGAACCCTCACAACATTCAAGAAGCATTTAGATGAGCACTTGAAACGCCATAGCATACAAGGCTACGGATCAAGTGCTGGAAAATGGGATTAAAATAGACAGGGCTTGATGGCCGGCGCGGACACGATGGGCCGAAGGGCCTCTTTCTGTGCTGTATAAATCTATGACTCTATGCTCAGATGCTGCCTGACCTGCTGAGTGTTTCCAGCATTTTCTGTTTTTATTTCAGATTTCCAGCATCCGCAGCATTTTGCTTTTGTCAAAATCTGTCAAAGTTGTGTAGAGCCATCTATTGGTCAGAAACAGGATTGCTGTATACTGGAGTTACAGTGCCAGTGGCAAACCCCTGCAGAATTTCAGCCCCCATGGGCTCAGAAAAGGAAAACAGACATGTTGATTGGAGCTTGAGACATGTCACAGTTTTCTGAGCATTGTTGTTCAAATAGGTCACAAACCCTTCTCAATAGTCTCAGAAGCAAGGTAAAAATGAAAGGGTTAAAGCTCCCAGATCATTTGGGGGTGAAATTCGATTACGCACTGTTTGGGGGCGGTAACTGGATTATCGCCAGAGATTTAGCGCCTGGCGCGGAAGTGCAGCCCCAGCCGCTAAATTCGGCTTACTGCCCCGGCGAGGAAGCAGAACGCTATCTCGGGCGCTCCACTTCATCTCGGGCGCTCCACTTCCGCTCGGGGCGGTGTCGGGGGCGCAGAGCGCAGTAGCTGCACGTTAAAGGGGAGGGACTCTGCAAGCTCTGCAGGGCCTCCGATGGCCCACACAAGCCCAGCAAGGCGTCTCGGTGCCGGGCTGCGCGATGGCGGCCACGGACCACGCCGATGGCCGCCATGGAGGACCGACCTGGAGGTCCAAAAAAAATAAAATGGCTGCGCGGTTTGCGGCCGACTACTGTTTAACTACTGCCCCGCGAGCGGAGGTCGGCCTGGCACGCGACCCGCGAGGCTGGCGCTGACATTGCCTGCAGCAGCCTCGCGTGGCGCAGCCGAATTTCTGCTGCGGGGCGCTAAGGGGTCATGGTGCATGGCGATGACGTAATCGCCAGCGGCGCAGCAGCCCGGGGCGCTACCGGTAGTGGCGCGGCGCTATCGGCTAGCGCCTCAGCAGCGCCCTGCCGAATTTCTTGGGGGGGGCGCTATCCCCGCCCGGGCAATAAGCCATTTGCTCACCTTTAGCGCCCCCACAGGCGCTAACGGCAGGAAATATCACAGAAGTTTAGAGAACATGGAAAGACCACGTTGAATTTTTCACAACAGCAATGGGCCTCGGAAAAAAAGCAGGCAAAATGCCAAAACCTTACTGCATGAGCAAGTGATAGAGCTGCAACGTACGTTCACATAAGCTGAGGGAGAGGATAAATGGAACTTAAAGGTATTAATGGACAAGTTTGAGGAAAATAAATCACATCTCGGAAGAATATTACACATGAAAGGCGTGTGTTACAGAGCGTGCATTGATCAATTTGTAATAGGTTTGCAAAAAAAAGAAACTCCATGGCTTGCAAACATAGATCCCTCGCTGACAGCCTGGCTAAAGACAGAATTGTAGTCAATATAATAGCTGATCACAGCCAGATTATTAAAACATGAGTCTAGATCTACAGGAAGCAGTTGATATTTGCAGAGCAGCACAAGTCAGCAGAGCTGGAACACCTACGCAATGCAGGCAGCGCGATAAGTAATCTGAGTGGAGCTGAGATGCCACCTCTTATATTAAAAATCAATCAAGAGCAGATTGTAGATTGTAAATATTGATGGTGAAGTGTATGAAAGGAAATTTGTCCAACATAAGGCCAAATGTGCATGCGTTGTAAAAAAAAATGAAGCCATTTTGTGAAAGTGTGCCAACATAAGCAAACCATGAGTGGGACTAATTGGCTAGCTCTACCAAAGAGCCAGCACAGGCACGATGGGATGAATGGCCTCCTTCTGTGCTCTATTATTCTATGATTCTATGAAACCATCCCCACCTAAGGTTGCCAACTCTGGCAGGACAAAGTCCTGGAGGTTTCATTACATTACATTTTCAACGGCATTACCATCGCCGAATCCCCCACCATCAGCATTCTGGGGTCACCATTGACCAGAAACTTAACTGGACCAGCCACATAAATACTGTGGCAACAAGAGCAGGCCAGAGGCTATGTATTCTGCGGCGAGTGTCTCACCTCCTGACTCCCCAAAGCCTTTCTACCATCTGCAAGGCACATATAAGGAGTGTGATGGATTACGCTCCACTTGCCTGGATGAGTGCAGCTCCAACAACACTCAAGAAACGCGACACCATCCAGGACAAAGCAGCCCGCTTGATTGGCACCCCATCCACCACCTTAAGCATTCACTCCCTCCACCACCGGCGTACCGTGGCTGCAGTGTGTACCAGGGCAGCAGGCGCATGGGAACACCACCACCTCCAAGTTCCCCTCCAAGTCACACACCATCCTGACTTAGAAGTATATCGCCGACCCTTCATCATAGCTGGGTCAAGGAAAGGGTTGTAGAATTCTGGAACTCTCGCCCCCAAAAGGCTGTGGGTGCTAAAAAATTGGAGGTTTCAAGACTGAGATTTTTGTTAGGTAAGCGTATCAAGGGATATGCAGCAAAGGCAAATGAATAAAGAGCAAATGGAGTTGAGATGCAGATCAGCCGTGATCTAATTGAATGGCGCAGTAGGCTCGAGGGGCTGAATGGCCTCCTCCTGCTCCTAATGTTCCGAATGTTCCTAGATCAGCAAGCTCCCCGATTTGATCATCTATCCAAAGTGCTTTCAGCCAGTGGAACTGTGGCAGTACTACACTTAGGGGGGAAAATTCGGTTGCTTTGAGCCTCCGGGGGCACTAACGGGGCGCTAACGACTTACCGTCTGAGCACGGAGATTTTAGCACCACCCGCGAAATTGACCTGTTGCTTTGTGGTGGCGCTAAACACGACCACCGCG